>VWZG01006818.1:415578-675425 GCA_013396735.1 Grallaria varia
TTCTGAACGATGCTGATGGCTTATTCATTTGTGTGCAGAGGGAAAGGGGTCTTTTTCTCTCATTAACGGGAGTTGTGTTTAAGCCCTGAAGTTGCAGTCACTTCATTGTGTGTCGGCCTCTTCTCTTCCCTGTGTTGCTAATTGGAAATCCCCAATTTGTAGGTGCAGTATGTGTGTCCCAGGGCTGACTCACAGGAGTCTCTGTTCATTCCCTTTACTTTACAGGACTGCCTTTCTATTCACAGTTCATGGCAGTCTCATTAAACCAGTGTTTGAAATAGCAGTGTGCCTGTGTTCATTGGGTTTCTCTGAAAGCCCTGTAAACCAGTGTCAAGGAATTAACAGGGGCTGAGAAACAAGAAAAAACCCTAATGGCTTGCCAGGTCATTTTCCTTGCAGTAAATCTAGGTTAGTTTGACACAGAATTTCAGCCATCCAGGAAATAAAAAAAAACCCAGCAACCACAATACCTGAAGACAGATGATACCCAGATTATTGCAGGTATTTCCCTGGATAGCTAATCTAATTGAACAATTTCTCTCTTGCACTTTGACTTCCAGGCACATTTTTGGACATCTAGTGGAAACTTTGAAGCTGTTCTCAGGAGTGAAGATTCAGCTGTAACTACCTACCTCATTAATGACTGATGCTTTCCAAACAGATCCATGTCTCCTCTGTGAACCTGGCAATCACAGCATGTATTAAGTGAAGGACAGCAGGCTCTCAGGACTAAGTTACATGGCTTTAAGTGTTCATAGGCTGATAAAAGCAGTTATTTACTCAAAACCAGGAGGACACCAACCTCATCAAATGAGAATTTAGGTGGATGGTTTCAGTTGTGTGACAAGTGGTACTTTGATTTTTTTAATGTGAAGTAGCTGTTGAGATTTAATATTTGGTTTAAAAAGACAAAATCTGCTAGCATGTCTAATGCTTCTCCCGTCCTCCCTGCATGCTATCCAAGATGAACAGATTCTTCCCTGTCTAGAAACTTAATCTTCATCTTAATCTATAGAAGAGGAGTAAATCCTCTTTCACATTTCTAATGCAGTTATCCCAATATTCTTTTCCAACTAATGCATTAGAAACCTTAATCGTCTACTTGGCTTGGAAACGCTGGAACACACTTTTCTCTTCTGACTGCAGATCTTTGAAGTGCAGATTTTTTGTTTCTATTCTTTTAAGCAATTTCCAGAATGTGAATATCCAGGAAACTGCAGCGCAGAAGGGACTCTCGTAAATGCATTCCACATTCCCAAACATCCGTGCTGAAATTCAGATACTGTCCAAAGTAAGCCGTGAAAGACAAGGTTTGTGCTTGGGCTGTTGGAATTCTGCTGTTGAGTGTTTGCTTTCCAGGTCTGATAGGTCTTGCAGCATCTGGTGATACTCTGCTTTGCCTTTTGAATTCTCATTACCTGCCACAACTGATCATGGAGCGGCTTAAATGATAATGTTCCATTGAAATATGTTATCGTTGTTGTTTTCATCTATTTTTAACCTCCTTCCTAAAAGTTAGGTTTGGTTGTCTTGAGAAAGTATCATTCTTTAGCCGTGTGGATAATGCAGTTGATCCCTCTGTTTAAAGCTTTGGTTGGCAGCATGTCTGCTGCAGGTCCTCTGTTCAGGCTGGGGGCTGAAAGTCTGTTCAGGTCTCTCCTTTTGTGACCTGTGAAATCCCTTGGTTTTGCAAATCAGCTCTAGAGTAAGGAAGCAATAAATGTAAAATGAGTACTTAGAAACTAACTGTGGTTGCACTTTGGTTGTAGTAGTACAAAAAGTATGGAATAAAATACAGTTTCACTTGATCTGCCAGCAAACCCTCTGGGTGTTCATTTTAGCAGAGGAAAATTAGGAAAAACTCAAGGAGAAAGTTTTCCATGTATGCAAGGACTTCATTGATTGTTCAAAAGGAAACAGGGAAAGAGTAATTATCATTTAAGGGCAGGAGGGAGAGGGACTATTACCTTCATTTCTCTGTCAGAAAGTGCAGTTTTATCTGATCATACAAAACTGTTACACATATTGTTCTTAAGAGACTGTGGTAGGAATTCCTGTAGAAGTCAAAGCTGCTGTAAAATGATGGCCTTGGGTTCTCTTGGAATATTTTGACATGAGTTAATTTAATTGCATTTGCTGTAATCTCTGCCTAATCTCATGACAGCAGGTTGTATCACTGCTGCAGTGCCTTTGAGTTATCTGTAAATGTTTGAAGCAGAGATGTTTCTTTTGTGTTCTGGTAGTAAGTTCAATTCATTTGTTGTTGTTGTTCTCCCTCTTCTCCCTCGTTCTCTCCACTGTTCATTATGTCACACATTTATTGCAGCAGACGAACTGCTTAGGCTACAAATGTTTTTGGTACAAGCATCAGGAATTCTCATTTTAGAAAGCTATCACTTTGTCTGTGATCTAAATGGCTGTTAATGCTGATCTTTCTAATCAATCTGTTACGATCAGCATTCTTTTGCTGATCTTGGCTGACATACTGTGGATTCACTATCATGACCCTGCTTATCATCCTGAATGGTATCTCCATCATGGAATTACTCAGTATGGAAAACCAAATTCCTTCATTCATTGCCCGTATAAGCTTTTGGAAATGATGGATAGTTTTCCACCCAGAAGGCATTTGTTCATGCATTTAGTCTAGTGCTAGGCATTAATATAAATAGAGGAATTTTTGCGTGGTATTTCTTCAGGGGGAAAAAACCCACAAAGAAGTCCTTTTACTTTAAATTGGGATTTGTCTATGGATCTCATAGCAGTATATTTAACATACTAGAAGAACATTGTGGGAACACCATATCAAACCAGCAGTCCATCTAACTCTAGTCTCAATTTTCCGGCCGTGTTCATTACCAGATGCTTACAGAGAAGAAAAGAATGGGAGCAAAGCCAGGACAGGGTTATCTCTCCTCACTGTGCCTGCTGAATGTGTGCCAGTCAGTGATTTAGAGTCTCTGGATCTCAGTGCTCTATCTGGAGCACTGTGTTTAAGACTCTCCATAGACCTGTCCTCTGTGGAGTTGCCTAATTTCCTTTTTAGAACCCTTCTCTCCTCCAACTTTGAGGGCAATGAGTTCTGTGACTTTAATTACATACCATATGAAGGAATCTTTTTGTTTGCTCGAAAACTGATAATTTCATTTGGAGCCCTTTGACTTTGTATGATAAGAAGTGGAAAGTAATTTCTCTGGTTCACTTCCCCAAGCCCTTCACAATTTTGTGGTATTTTTATGTGCACTCCCTTTCCAGAGTGGAGAACACTGTTCTCTTGACTGTCTCCTCATGCAGACACCATTCCATGTTTCCGATGAGCCTTATTACCCTTTCCTGTACCTCTTCGACCTCTGTTGGATCCTTTGGGAACTGGGCAGAGGAAGGGGAGGTCTGAAAATAACATGCAGCACTCCAGATGGTGCAGGGACTTGGATTTTTATTCAGTGCTTGCTTGTTGTTTCTGTTCTAAACGTGCTATTCAAAAGTTGCATTTTTTTCAGTACAGATTTATGGCATCACACTTGTGTTTTTTTCCTTTATTGTTTATTCTTTTGTTCCAACTGCAGTATCTTTAGGTAATATGTACAGTAAAAATTTGGATGGAAAATCTGAGTATCTTTTATTACACTCTTTTGAATTCTGTGTACTGGCTTTGGCTGAGGAGCATCCTGCAACTGCTTGGCCTGTTTCCCATTACAGGGAAAGGCCTGGAGCAAGATGCTGAACTAAGCTAAGATGTATCTGGATGATTTTGGGGCAGAGATGACACCACTGAAGTCTGTAGCTGCTGCATCGAGGCCTCACTTACCTAGATACGGGTTCACAATATATCCTCCCCTTCTTAATTACTCCTTGGAGATTGGCAATATCTCAAAGTAACCTTGGGCAAAGGACC
Source organism: Grallaria varia (assembly GCA_013396735.1). NCBI lineage: Eukaryota > Metazoa > Chordata > Aves > Passeriformes > Formicariidae > Grallaria > Grallaria varia. The sequence goes on from VWZG01006818.1 coordinate 419,474, forward strand.
TTTGTCTTGGGCTAAGCTAGTGGGCTTCCTCAGACACCCACTCAACAAGACTGAATCCTCTTCATTGGTCTTCCTCAGGTTCATCACTTTTCTTTTCTCCCTTGTCGTGTAGTTACAGTGCAGAGGGGCTGCAGCTGCTGCCTTTTGTGCCCGGGACCCAGGGTGTGCATGTCACAGAATCACAGAATGGGTCAGGCTGCAAGGGACCTCAGTGGGTCATCTGATCCAACCTCCCTGCTCAGGAAGGGTCCCTTGGATTGCTCAGGATTGTGTCCAGGCAGCTTTTGAATATGTCCAGTGAGGGAGACTCCATAGCCTCTCTGGGCAGCTTGTTCCAGTGACTGGTCACCTGAACAGTAAAGAAGTTCTTCCTTGTGTTCAGGTGGAACTTTCTGTGCCTCAGTTCCTGCCTGTTGCCTCTTGTCCTATTATTCAGCACCACCAAGCAGAGCCTGGTCCATCCTCTTGACGCCTTCCCTTCAGATACTGACAGACATTGATGAGGTCCCCTCTCAGTTGTCTCTTCTTGAGGCTGAACAGACCCAGCTCAGTCTTTCCTTGTAAGAGAAGTGCCCCAGTCCCCTCATTATCTTTGTTGCCCTCCACTGGACCCGCTCCAGGAGCTCCATGTCTCTCTTGTACAGGGGAGCCCAGAACCGGACGCAGCACTCCAGATGTGGCCTCGCCAGGGCAAAATAGAGGGTCAGGATCATCTCGTGTCTGTGCTGTGTCAGTCAGGAAGAAGTGTTATCTCTATAAAACAAGGGGCAGAAAGTCTGAGCGTTTGCCCAAATTCACAAACATAAAATCTGACATAAACCAGAGACTTAGTCCAGGATTTCCCAAATCTTAAGCAGATATACCTCAACAAAAGTCTCCTTTCCAGTAAACGGACAATTTCTTAAAATTTGCTGGAAGGATAGAGCCTGCCTATCCTCCTCTGCTTTCCTACAAGCTGAAAGCTTCAGCATTTGGGTTTTTTTGAGTACAAGCCATGATAGCTGCTGTCTCGGGGCTTTCATGTCACTATGTGTTGCATTATTTACTTTGATCTGATTTGGCCTCTTGACTTCATCAAAAGCGCCTTTCAATGTGAATTAATTAAGAGAACTGTATTTTCTTCTTTCTATTGCCTTTAAAAGAGAAATGCTCCCAGATGGCATGAGGGAAAGAGGGAGGTAGGTTTTTTTCCTCTGCCTAAGACATGCTTTTGTCATGGACCAAAGGCTTTCTCTGCCCTCCTTTACACTTTGGGAGTCTGCCGTTTTTGTGGATTGAAGGTGCTTTTTCCCAGGAGTTTGGAAATGCCAGAACCAAAGGAGACTCTCTCAGTGGCATCCCAGCCCAAATGAGCAGCTTTCTTGTAACAAAAAGACCTTAATATTGCAGCAGAACACTCATTTAATTATGAGGTGTGAATAAGGAATATGTTTCACAGTGCCTTAGCAATTTTCTGAGTTCACTGATCTGTAAACAAGATTATTCCCTAATAGTCCTTCATCTCTGCCATTATTACACGAGATGTTCAACTTCAAATTAAATTAAAAATTATCATCGTTAAAGTTTGTTGAGCCATGTCTAATCTTTTGAGACCATTTCCAGGATTAACTATTTTAAATTTGCTTGGTTATTTGGAGAAGAGAGAATTTTTTGTTGGTCTTGCTGTGCCATTTTTGTAAAGACCACACTGTAGCGACCCCCAGCTGGGAAATGTGAATTAGATCCGATTTTCTTTCTTTGCAAAGTCCTCAACACTTCAGGCAGCTGATGTTTCGTGGGGAAGCGGCTTCATCAAGGTACATGGTAGGTTTTTACAGTTCTTTCAGCTGCTGCTAACCCAGGAGAAAGAGACTAAATTTGATTCCTGACTGCCAGCTGTCCAGCCTGGCTCTCTGGCTGGCCCCTAGCCGATTTGTATGGGATGGAAGTGACACAGGCTGTTGGCATGGAGCTGTCATGTGTTTTTGTTCTCTCCGGGTTGTGCAGAGCTACCAAACTACAACTCCTTGAAGACATTTTCACCACTACTTGAGTGTCCTTGTAGATTTTTATGGTCATCTAATCTGAGCTGGAGCATGGTGCAAGGGACAGAGCTTTTATCTAAGTTACTACATGAAGCCTGCATTTCTCTGTGAGCTGCATTGCACATCTGTCATCAGCTCTGACTTTAAAGACTTGATGTGATGGAGTGTGTGAAATATCCTAAGGTGGATGCTTGCAGTGGTACACTGTTCTCACTGTTAAAAATGTGCCTATTTCTGCTCTGATTTATCTAATTTCAGCTTCCAAGCACTGCATCTCATTATGTCTTTTTCCAGGAGATTAAACAGGGCTCTCCTTGCTGAAAGTTTTGCAGTCTCTGATTGTTGTTTTATTGTTCTTCCATACTGAAAGGCTGGGCTTCCTCAGGGTATAGCTACTGAGCAGTTGCTAATGTGATGCAATTTATGTATTTGGATCTGAAGAAGTCTCAGATGAGACAGTTGGGTCCTGCTAATAATATGTGTGCACTGGCAAGGAGATCAGAGTGGGTGAAGCAAGCTTTCTAAGCATTTGCCAGTCTTTGGTGTTTTTTTTTAATTTTTCCCTTTGGATGTTTCAAAACAGTAAAATACAGTCAAGTTTTGCAGCGCAAAATTGACATATTGTAAAAGTCAGTGCTTAGCTGAGTAAAAACAAGTAGATTAGAGTAAAATTAGTGTATCTTTGATAGTAAGTCCCTGTGGAGCAAGAACAAGATCTTCCCATGTGCTTGTTGTGTTTCTAGCACAAGAGAGTTTCAGTCTTAATTGGAAAATTAGTCATATGAGGATGTGCACTTGGTACTGCGTCTGCACACACAGATGACATTTGGATGGTGTGCTGCTCCCGATCTTATGAGCCTTGCCACACATCAGTGAACGCAAGTGCTCAGAGTCTGGAGTTGACATTTTGTCTGGAAGGGCGGTGAGTGAACATGTGGTCTTTGAAATGCTGCACTGAGCCCCCACTCACGGTGGTAAAGTTGGAGAAAATGGAAGGGAGAAAATCTGGAATGATTGTCATTTTTAACTCAAGATTTTCCCTCACAATATAGTTCCTAGCAGGTTTTATGTTGAATTTAGTTTTAGAAACAAGAAAATATATAGATTGATATCTTTATTTCACACTCAATATGTTTTATAATCAGGAAGGATAATTTCAGAGGGGAAAAATGCCTTCTGCTGAATTGCTGGCGGCCTTACCTAGAGTGTGTAGGAAGCTGTCAGGAAAGCAGGGATGTCAGGTGTTGACCTACACTGATGATGATTCATTTGTGAAATTCAGTTAGATTAAAGCGCAAAGTAATATGATTAATTTGGCTTTGGGTTTAGTGTTTCAAGAATATATAAGACAGAACATCAGCATTGTGCCTTTATACCAGCTGAGATGTGACCCAGCTGGCAGACTACACTGTGGGTACCATTATCTTTTATATAACAAGTTTCATATGCTCACATTTGATTTTTTTAAGCATCTGACATTACCTCTCCAGAAACCCCTTGCAAATTAGAGGTGCATCTTGCATAACTGAAGAGCAATTTTTGTTCCATTACCAAGTAATGAAGTGCACATTTGTGTAGAAAGAATGATGACTCCAAATTTTATAAAGTTCAGTAAGATTCCCAATATAATTTCTGGAAGTATTTTCTACCTTCAAAGCTTATATTTTAATAGGTGGCAGATCTTATGTCCAATATATTCTTAAAAAAAACTATTAAGAAAGAAAACACATGTGAAAGTGTGAAAAAGGGCGTTATTTGCATATCAGTCAAGGCAGATGTTTTGACAAAAGATGTGTCCCTGCCGTGGCCCAGAGTTTGGGGTTACTGACATTGATTTAGTGTGGTGGTTCAGTGTGTTATTTGCTCCTTGGTAGTTCTGCCAAGACATGAAGGAGGCTTGGGGCTTCAGGGGAGGCAGGAGTCCTGGGAATTCAGTTTGGTGTGGTCATCTCCCAGGGTACATTTGAAGATGACTTCAGTTTTCATACAATCATTAAGGTTGCAAAGGACCTCCAAAATCATGGAGTCCAAGTGTTAACCCAGCTCCACCCTGTTTACACTAAACCATATCCCCAAGTGCTACAGCTACACGTCTTTCAAATGCTTCCAGCGTTGGTGATTTTATCACTTCCCTGGGCAGCCTGTTCCAATGCCTGACCACACTTTCAGTGAGGAAGTTTTTCCTAATAACTAATCTAAACCTCCTCTGTTGAAACTTCAAGCTGTTTCCTCTTGTCCTGTCGTTTGTTACCTGGGAGAAGACATCACCCCCCAACTCACTACAACCCTTCAGTGCTGCAGGGGGTTGTTGTGACCTGAGTGCTGGATCTGACACTTTGTCTGGTTGACCCTCATACCATTGGCCTTGGCCCATCAATCCAGCCTGTCCAGATCACTCTGCAGAGCCTTCCTGCCCTCCAGCAGGTCGACACTTCCATCCAGCCTGGTCATTTGTGAGCTGATTGAGGGAGCACTAGATCCCTGTGCTCAGGTTGTCAGTAAAGGTATTAAACAGCATTGGCCCCAACCCTGAGCCCTGGGGAACGCCACTGGTGACTGACCAGCAGCTGGATGGATCTCCATTCCCCACCACCCACCCATCCAGCCAGTTTATTACCCAGCAAACAGTGCACCTGTCCAAGCCATGAGCAGCCACTTTCTCCAGAAGAATGCTCTGGGGAGACAGTATCAAAGGATTTACTAAAGCCTTTTCAACTGGAGAGCATTGCAGGGCTCTTGAGTGAATCCAGATGGTGCTCCCAGCACCTGCTTTTGAGGTGGGATTCCCAGCGCAATCACTTGCAGCGGTAATGCTCTCTGCCAATTAGGAATTGTCTTCTTTTGGGCTTCCCAAATACTTAAGCAGGAAATTATTTTGAGTGTTTAGTCCTCATATTTAATACTTTTTTGAGTAGAGCTTAGTGTGATGATCACAATCTACTAATCCCTCTAGCAGAGTCCCCCAGTAAGTGGGACACATAATCACAATGATTACTGGGTCATTGCTGCCGAACAGCTGGTGTCCATCGCTGCAGTTGTGTTCCTGTTCAGCACAGATGAGGTTTCCACATCTCCTGTATCCTCATGATAAGACCCAGGCTCTTGCAAGCTTAGTGAATGGGGCGGCTAACAGTGCAGATCTCATCAGCTTGCCAAGCCAGCCTGTGGGATTCTTCTCGCCTCCTTAAAGTAGGCTGGGTAAGTTTTAGATCATTGATTTTAAAGGCCTTTTCCAGTCCGTAAATGCTTTTTTTCTTAGATTGCTTCTCTGATGGGAGTTTCTGTGGCTTTAGCAAGAAGAGAGATATACTCTCTGATTCAGTAAAAGGAAAAAAAACCCCAAAGCTCAAGAAACCAACGCAGTCCAGAAGATAGTCTGCAAATGGTTACTGCTGTCAAGGGAGCATCAGATGATAAGGGACTGCGTGGCTTATCAGACATAGAACCTCTGTTATCGCACATAGCCAGTCATCTAATCCCTTTCATAGACCAGCTCAGTGCTGCCTGTGTCCAGTTGGATTGTCTCCAAGGTTCCCCTTGGAAGGCTACTCTGTAGTCTGAAAAGTTTGCCTGGGAAACTTTCTTCTCCTTGCCTAAATGCCTCGATGGCCAATTTTTGCCCACTTAACCCTTGTGTTTGTGCAGCTCCTTTGTCTTCCTGCCTTTTCATGCCTGTATGCTTATGTGTGAGCACACAAAACTAAGGAGACTGTCAAGTGAGGTACAAAACCGGGGTTAAAGTCCAAGAATCCAGAAGCAACTCTTTATTTCTCCTAGGTGTTCCTGGGGAGGGGGGACAGTGAATTGCTGTGTGTTGTTACTAAATAAGGTACTAACCTTCTTAGTGGAGTTGTCTGGGCAGGCTTTGTGTAGTGACAACGGCTGAGACAGTCCAGAGAAGCTGCCTTTGCTTTTGCCAGGGAGAAGCTATGTTTGGAGTACTTGTTTTTATTTTTATTTATTTCCTTTGGTCAAGTGCCATGAGAATATTAGCAGTTTCAGAAACTTAAGCTTTTCATTCTGACTTGCAACCATTTTGAGAAGGATCAGAACAAAAAACATCAGCAACTGCAGATGTGAGGGTTAAAAAAATACCATCAGTGTCCCCATCACATACGTTTAAGGTCATTTTATAGGAGAGTGAAGCAGCAGAGAACCTCCTGCTCAAGTTTGTCAACTGGCAAGCAGGAAAAATGAAGCTGAACTATTTTGGATAGTGGCTCGTGCTTATGCCCCGTTGTACACTACTGCAAAACCCATCTAAGTGATGTGAGAACTGAAACCTAAAACAGGACCAAAAATTTAAACATCAGCATGTTTCCAACATGTTACTGAAGAGACTTGCTGCTTCTTGCTTTCTCCTCGACTCCCAGAAGCATTAGTTCTCATTCTGTCAGGTCTTGTGGAGACCCTAGCTCCCTTTTCATGAGTGTGCTGGATAGGCTTCCTTTCCAAGCCAGTGGGGTGCTTAATGGCCATTATGTCAGAATCTGAATGATTGTGAAAGTGATTCAGCCTGCAAGCAGAGACAATGTGAGTTACAGTTTAAGAAAAGGATGACTGTTTCCTTTCCTGGTAGTGTCCCAGAGGGATGTCTTCCCAGAAGGACATCTGACTTTTTTGCTATCTTTGCCATAGATTCCCATCGACAAAGTCCCATAGAAGGATTGCCTTTTACTGTGATTTGCTCTTTTTTGGCTGTGCAGCCTAAAAGGGATGCTGAATCTCCAGGAGAAGGGTGTGCACCTCTGTAATCTCTGTCCCCCTTGGAAGTTATGTAGACACAGTCATCCCCACACCCGGCACAGCCCCAGGGCTGACTGACTTCAGCCATTGGGTGAAGCTGCATCTGGCCTCTATGGACACGTGAGACAATACAGCAGCTGCTATTTGATGGGTTGCAGTTTAGGTTGCTGCTGAGTGAGGGAAGTCCTCTGTGGGCTGGGTTGTTCTGTCCCATTTGCTGTCAAGCATCAGCTTCAGGTGAATGGCTCTTCCCTAAGCTACACCCATCACTCAGCAATGGTACTAACTCCTTTTTAGCTAAAGAGAAACAAAAGCTGGAGAGGAAATAACTTGGAGCTGCATATAGTAGTTGTCTGAAGTGTTTCTGGTTCAGAGGAGACAAAATAAACTTTCTTTATGAGCTTGGATATGTAGTGCTCAGCTCCCTCACCATTCTCTGACAGGCAGTGTGACATGAAGGCATTTGACACCTCTCAGTATTGGCATCAGGAAGAGACTCATTCTTCTTAACACCTCCTAGCAGTCGGGTAACTCATTTCCTGAGAGCAGAGGAAGGAATGTTGTCCTCCCCTTGCCCTGGCAGGCTTTGGGAGGTGAATTCCTTTGTTTTGGAAACAAATTTGATCTGAAAACACTTTTTTCCATAACAAAAATAGACTGTGTCTTACAGCCTCTAGATCTGATGTGAAGACTGAACGTTTCTGTTGCAAAGAGGTGCCTTTGGTGTCAGGCTGTAGATGACTTCGTGCATGGATGCCACACTATCTGCTCCGAGTAGCAGCCATGGTATCAGTTGTCTACTGGGGTCCAAAGAGCTGAATATGTATGAGTGTACAGGGTTTCAGATTTCTTCTTTAGTCTGCTGGGTTTCTGGTTCAGTAAAATCTGTTATACAGAGTGATTGATGTTAAGGAACAAAGCCTAAACAGCTCTGCTCCCCACTTTCACTTGCTTTACTCCTCCCTCCTGCCCACGTGCTGTCCGTGCTCTGGGTGGCTCAGGTGGAGACGATCTTTGCTTGGAATGTGTGACAGCCTTTTGGACAGAGACCTACTGTAGTGTGTGATGAATCGCAGTGTTCCCTCACCTGCTGCCTTTGGGAAGGCATCGCTGTTCTGCTGCTGAACTTGCAGCTTTTCAGGTTGTCCTTTCTGTCTGCAGGAGTACTGACCAGTCACCAGCCCCCAGGAAGCTGCTTCTGGTTGTTATTTTTAAGGGAAATAACAATTACAAAAGCAGAAAATTACGTTTAATGTGAATGAGCTGCCTCTATTTGCATTTCTAGCCCTGCCGTATTGGTAAGGATATATTAATGTCTTTCTTAACCCTAGTTCATTTTGATGGAATTATGTTTATGTATTATAAAGTAATGAATGTGTACAATTCAGTAGAAATTAAATTGTCCCTTTAGTTCTACTTTTCCTTTGTCCACAAATTTGTTAAGCAAATGGATGTATATTTGTGGATTAGGTACTATCTTCCCAGAAGACAGAAAGAAATTAATACATACAGACCATGTTGCAAATTGCATTTAAATAGCTATTGCCTGCATTTCCTCACACTTGAGTGGGAAATCATGCGGCAGAGAGAAATAATGACTGTGTGATAAATCTCAAAAGAAGTATAGATGAGGCGTCCTTGTAATCAGAGATGATAATTAGCAACTGCTTTTTTTCGGATGTTGTGGATTTGTGTGGCAATTGTGTAGGTGTGGTGGGAAAGCAGAGGAGGGCCAGGATTAAAAAAACTGACTCTTGAATCTCCATTTTCAATCTCAGCCCATTTGATATTACATAATAGGAGCATAGTCTAGTACAAGCACTGCCAGGAGATGAAATGCTGGGTTTTACCCTTCTTCCTCCACCTTCCTGCTCTCCCAGCATCCCCTCTGCTGTTCTCTGCAGCATGCTTTCTCTGATATGCTTGGGATGTTGTCAAATCTTTTTGTCCTTTTTTTTTAGTGATGGTGTTTTCCTTGCTGTGAAATAAAAGATCCTGCCTTAACTCCATTTCTCTTGCTGAGTGAGTTTTAATTAGTGTTTTTGCAAAGCATGTTAAGATCCTTGGATAGTGGTGTGGTTTTGCCAGTGGTTCAGTCTCCTGGAGAAAAGTGTATACCTTAGAGTCTAGGGAAAAAAATTTAACAGGTGCTTAGTGTTAGAAGAAGGTAAAAAACCAAAAAACTTGGTGGGATAAAAAAATTGCTTTTATTAAATCATATACTCTGAGGCTTTAGTTCCATAGCACCATTGGGTTCTTTTAGTAGATGGTGTGGGGTGTCTTTCCTCCTGGAGCTGTTGAAATCTTAGGAGCAATGTTCATTTTATACTCCTGTATCTTACCACTTGTCATGATAGAAATTAAAAGGAAACTTTGAAATGTGTCAGCTGTTGTCATAACAAAGATGGAGCACATCCTTTTTTTAAGCAGTTATAGGAATGGAAACCACAAAACCCTCTGGTTTGCTGTCAGTCCATAGTGGGATAAAGATGCTGAACCTGTCCTGTATGAACTGTGCCAGGTCTGTCTGTCTGTACCTCTTTCTCAGCCTCCAATGTTAATGCTTTGAAGCAGTCTCCATTTCAGGTTGTTACTGCAGTGCTGAGATGTAAATCAACAGCGAGATAAAACCGGTGAGGTCATCATGCATTTGTCAGTGTTGATCCCAATGTAAGACTGGTGTTTGCAGTGTGTTACAGCAGGGCTGTGGTGTCCCAGAGGCTCTGACAAGCCAGGTTCCTGCAATGCCCCAGCAGCATGGAACTGCTGGAGAGTGAGTATGCGTGCAGCAGATGCTGCAGAGCTGCAAAACAGTCTGACAAATTCCCTATAACTGCATGGATAGAGAAGTCCTGAAGAAACAGTGATTGAGAGGTTTTCTGTGGATTTTTAATGTTGTTTTAGTTGACTTTTTTTGTTAAAGCTATCATTCTGATAAGGGTATTGGTTTGAGGATTTTTTCGGCATAGTTGGCTTAAGTGACTGCTTGCAAATTACACTTACAGAAACCCGTGCTAGGAATGCTAGCAGTCACATCTGCAGTTCCTGTGAAATGGGGAGTTTCATTTTGGGAACAGTTCTACATTTTCTACATGCTTGCTCCGAAAAGTGGCCATGAAGCAGCTTGAGGACATCTGGAAGTCTGTATAACTGGTACTTCTGCAAAATGCAGGGACGCTATTTGGGGTAGAAAGCTGTTTGTTACAAAATATTTGCTTGCTGGTGAAGGTGTGTTGTACCAAGCACACTCACTAGCACCTTTTTTGAGGGCACAAGGAATTTTGTGTCCTCTGTCCTCCCATTTAATTTCCAGTGGTGATGATGGTGCCATTTTTTCTGTGCTAGGCATTGCTGTGGATTGTTTGATTTATTCCACTCAGCCATTCTGGAGGTGAAGTCCTTGAAACTTCTGGTGGGTAGTGTGATCATGGGCTAAAAGTTCCCAGAGGGCATTGGATAAGTTCTGTAGTAGGCTCTGGAGTGAGCAGGTTGTTTATATACAAAGAGACAGAGCTGATAGTTACCAAAATATGTCTCTGAGGAGAAGCCCAGCAGCATGGCATATGCTTGACTTGGCAGTGATTGAGGAATGGACGCCCTGGTGGGATTCAGCAGCTGTGGGGCAGTCAGATGCTCCCCTCTCAGACTTGAGGTGTGTGGTCCCAAAGAGCCTGTCCGAGTTCTGTAGCTTGGGAACTCTTTGATCCCTCGGTTTTGGCTGAAGCAGATGTCCGAGATATGATCCCATTGACACAGGCAACCTGCAGGCCATAAAACAACTCTCCTTACCTTGTTTGTCCAGGGCTGCCTCTGCCAAAGTGCTGTAAGACTGGCTGGCACTTGGGACTCTGGAAGCTCTCCTCTGTCCTTCTCATTATTGATTTTAAGCATGTGTTCCCATATCAACGTTATTTGTAGTCATTTTATTTTTTCCCTGTCAAGAGGCAGCCTTGTCTGTGCTGGTATTATGAGATGACAGAAGCTTTTCCTTTTACGAGTCTGTCTCTTTGATTGACCCATAGAGCAGCAAAGGGAAGGCTACCCCTGTGCCTTTTGAGGCTCAGGAACATATTTTTCCATCAAAGCTGGCATCAGTTGCTGAAAACTCAAAGGCAGGGTTGCCAAGAAGGTGGAAGCATCCTGCACTCTTGTGCACAAGAAATACCAGATCCTAAAAGTGTTTTTTCTCGATTAGTAGCTCTAATTATTTTTGTCAACTGCGTCTCTACAGTGTGGGGTTTGAGGGAACAGAGTCCACCGCCGGTGAGCTCTCTCTGTAGCTGAAGGAGAGAAAGAGGGTCCACAGAGGGAGACTCAGATGGCTCTGCATCCCCCTCTCCTCCCCATTCACTGCTGATTGAAAAAGGTGCATGCGTTGCTCATTTCCGTTAACAAAATTTACCCTTTCTGAATACCCCCCTCTACTGCCACTGTTCTTGCAGGAGTTTCTAACAGCTTTCACTAAGATTTTAGTGCGTGGCTTGGGACGCTTTGTTTAGTGAGAGTAGATTGATCTGTCAAATTCCCACTGCACGCTGTGTGAGGCAGAGCAAAGAGGGCAGGAGAGGAAGCATCCCCTCGTGGGTGGGGAGTGATGATTCTGAGCAGTGATGTACTCATACAAGCATTTTAAATACTGAGCAGTGGGTTTGTTAGTGCCAGGAATGCTGGCAGGATGCTGATGAATAGCACCCGGTGTGATTGTCCCATTCTTCATCAAGTGGTGGCTCTCTACCAAAAGTTGTTCTAAAAAATAATAATAAAGAAGGGGAAAGAAGTTATGATTCCTGCTGTGAAGTCAGCAAGAGCCAGCTGTTGACAGAAACGAAAGTGTGATGGAGTCTGTAGGGTTTCGACTTCCTTCACTGTTAACTTGGTGGTTGCTGGTACTATTTTTATCAGATCTGGCATTGCAGAGTCAGGAAGACAGATCAGTAAGAAAGAGACATTGAAATAAATGAGGTATCTGGCATGTTTGATATTGAAAGTGAGCTCGTGTGTCATTGGGGGATGGTTGGCTGAGGCAAGGAGCGTGATATGGTATAGCACAGTCCTTATTCCAGAGGCGTTCCGGAGGATCATACACAGGATCCCAATTACATGTTTGAAATGCTTCCACCAACACCAGTGTTTGCGCTGGGTCCAAACCACACAGTCATCCATAACCCTTGCTGTGTTCCCAGGGCACGGGTGAAGGGCACGGAGAGCCTCTGTGCAGGAGCAGTCCTGGGGCATGTGCCGGAGGTGGCCATTGCTGTCCAAGCAGAGGAGCAGGCACTGGGGGCAGCCTTGGGTTTGCAGTGCTCCAGCCACCACAGGAGCTTCCAAAATCAGTGTGAAGCCTGTGCCAGCAAGGAACCAAAGCAGATTGTGGCTTGCTGACCTTGGAGGAAGGAGGGAACAAGAAAGAGCTGTTGTTGACTCCCAGTAGGGTGAAAGTTAATTTACTAGATTAATCCTAATGAAAAAACCAAAACCAAACCAAAAAACCACCTAGGCATCCCAAAAAGCTTTGCTTAAGTGAAGCTGGTTTTTATTAACCCTAACCATCTGGAGGGGAAAAATAAAAAAGACAAAACCAAAATGCAAAAGGAAAAAATAGTATTTCTCAGTGAACAAGATGTTTTGTTTCTCTTTTGGCCATTGTCTAAATAAGAAATGTAGAAAAAGAGCTACATTCAATAACAGTCACACTTTTCCCAGGGGTAGAATAGAAAGAGGAGGCTATTAAGATGCTGCTCCTTGTCTCCACTAGCCTGGATCGCTGAAGGCTGGTCAATGCAACTCCATGTATTTTTCTTGTGGAGCTTTCAAAAGTGCAGTGTGGGTCTGGCAAAAGTATTTGCAAATCTGGCTTGAAATAACAAAAAAGTTTCAACTTAGACAAACACTCCTTTCCTCTCCAAGCATCTTAGAAATTTTACTGCTTCCCTGTGAAACTATGGCACACATAATAGCTACGCTTGTGTAATAAAACAGGAAAACCAACAGAAGGAGGCAAAGAATCAGCCCCTGTTCTCTTTGGGAAGTGATATTTCACTCAGCAGCAAAAGCCACCCTTTGAGCTGGAGTAGAGCAGGGTCAGTTCAGCACTTTTCTGGGGAAGTCTGAATTTACACCTGAGTGCTCGTCCACTGTGGTCAGTGGAGCGCAAGGTGGTCAGGGAACTCAGGTGTTGCCCTCTGGTCCCTCTCTTGGTTTTGCTTATTTGTGTAAGGCATTCCTTAATCCATATTTGTCTATGGATGCAGTAACCTCTGTTCCCACTCTGTATTCCTCCTTCCTCCCTCTGTTTCCATCTTTATATTAAATGTTTGAGAATAAATTGGGAACTCGGCTTCGTGTGGTACCTACAGCGCTCATGGATGACCTTCAGAGGTTTTCCTTTTCTTCCCCCTTCAATATGTTCATAAGGAAGCCAAATCATTTAAACCAGCTGGAGGATCCCTCAACTGCTACAGTTCTATAATATTCTATAATCATTTCCCTCCCAGCTTATAAAACTGGCTCTCTCCAGTTTACTGCCAGGTACTTTCATTGCAGATTGGAAAAATAAAGGCCTCTGAGGGCTGGCTGCTTCTCAAGTCTGCAAGAGATCGATCAGATCAATTTGCCTCTGTGTGTTTCGATGTCTGTGTCCTAATTCTGGAGACAGCTGCTCTGGCGTGCTGTCAGGTGGCTGTTTGTGAAGGGAGGGACACCTGGGTCTACTAAGGGCACTTAAACAAGCTCATTAGAGTTAAAAAAACCCAATAAACAAAACAAAACAAAAAAAGGGAGCAGTGTGTTACTGCTCTGTAATAGGTACTTGTCAATTGGGCAGAATTTTTCTTTTTCGTGGAGATGAGCAGCCCATGGGGTAATGCAGCACGTATGCTTTGGTCAAGAATTTAAACTCATGCAGATGATTTATAGTGATTTTTGTAATCTGAGTTTTATTAAGTTGCCTGAAGCACAGTATGTTCATCAAGGCTTTACCTTTTTTCGCTCCATCCATCTTGTAAATCTGTTTCTTTCTGGCCCTTCTGAAAAGTGTCCTTCTCTGTCTTCTCCATCAGAGCCCTGAGCTATCAATTCAAGGAAACAAAACTGAGGTAGACAAAATATCTTCGCTCAACTAAAGCACACTTGGGTGAGCCTGTACTTTCTGGGGGAAGCTTTGACAGGCAGCAGGTAAATTCCACTCCACTCTACCACTTTCCAGCTCCTCAGAAAACACTGCAGCAACCCCCTGCTCTCACAGGGCAGGTTAGAGACTCCTCACCTGAGAGGAGAAGCTCTGAACCAGAGCTGGTGTCTGTACTGTAGGTGGCCCCTGTGCTGAGCACTGCAGGAGGGGTGTGGGGGCCAAATTCAATAGCAAATGCTGCTGTTTTGGAGGTTGTATCTTTCTTACCCATGTGGATCCAGAAGGCAGGAAGCTTGTGCTCTCAGAGGGGCTGTACTCTTCCAAAACACCCGGCCTCTTGCAGGGCTTGCCATTCCCTCGGCTGGGCTGTGGGGTCTCCATGGAGCAGTCCCTGGTGGCCCCCCAGCATCGCTTCTGCCTGTGGCTCTTTGCTCTCGGCGAGTCTGACGACCTCTGGTGAGGATATTGCTCTCTGTATCAGTTTCTGGCAATCAAACAGAGACTGCTAAATCAGTGTATTTGTTTGGTGTTACTCTTACTCTCTTGTTTTTCTCAGAATAACCTTCTTTCTTCAGGGTCTGAAGGCAAGAGTTTTACATAGTTAATGCAGGAATGTTTTTCTTCCCATCCATTTTATCGCTTAGAAAAACTTCAAAAGTGAACCAGGAAGCTTAAGAAAAAAAGAAAGACAGTATTCTGTAATAAGTAAAGCATTACTGTTTCACGGGACTTTTCCTACTGCGACGTATTTTGGAAAAAGGCCCTTTTGCCTGTGTGTAAATAATACATATACATGTAACCTCCAAGTTTTTTCAATGACTTACAAGCAACAGTCTGTATTGATGCTTCCCATTTTTTAATTATGTTTTTAAAATCTTGCTTTTTTTTTGCTGCCCAGTTTAGGTTCCTGTGATTTGTTTTTGTTTGCCTTATGGGTGTATTGGATGCTTTACTTGTTTAATTGCATTTTAACCACAAGAGTGCATGTGATTGGCACTTGGAATAAGTCTTTATTTCTCTGGGAATGTCTGTGGAATAGCAATTCTGATTGCTGCTTTACGGATGTTACATTTAATCAATAACTCAAATACAGAAATAACCCAGCTCTCTGTCTTCAGCCTTGGTTGGCAATATTACCCATGCTGGCTGTTTGGATTATTCAACAAGAGCTGTTTAATGTGTTTAATAACAGGATCAGATATGCAGTGCAAAACTAAAATGCAACAGGAAAAGAAAAATAATTTGTTAGTTTGATGCAAATACCTATTTCCTGTGAGTAAATCTACGCAAGAATCTATAGATCAGTTTTATTGCAGCATTGCATGTCCTGGGGTTTCTTTACAAGTAATTTTGGGAGAAAAGGTTCTCCTGCTTTGGCTGCAATGGGACTGCTACCATGCTGTGGAGCAGAGGCTGTGCCATCACAACTCTTCTGGTGGCCTTCGAGGTCCTGGCTGTGTCTGCTGAGTAGCAGTGTCCTGCAAGAGCCACCACCATCCCTTAGGAATGAATAAGTGATCTTGGTTATGGTCCTTGGTTATGGTCTACCAGAATGATCCAGAATGTGAACTGTAGGCAACAAAGCCGGAACAAACATCCAGATGTGTTTTCATGGGTTTCCCCCTAGCCAAGTGATGTGCTTCTAGCATGAGGTGCCTGGGGCAGAGAGGCTCCCAGTTAGGTGGGAGGGTGTGGTTGCTTAATGTCAGCTCCAGCCCCACGCTGTAAAAGCTCCATGTGCTTGGGGGTGTGTTACAGGCTGCGGGAAAATCCACAAGGCAGAAGCTGGTTGTGTTTTTGGCTAAGTGCTATATCCTATAAACCTTCGTGTGAGAAACTTTGCAGGATCTTTCATGCTTGCCAGGCTTTGAAATATCAGAATTTAAGCCTACTTCTGTAAAGATAAAGTCTACAAAATGATGTTGTTTTCTTGCTACTGCTTATTTTTTGGAAGTTGCCAATGCAGTTCAAAGCAAATATCTTAGTGACTTAAAGAAGACTGAAACATTTGTGGTTTTATTTTTCTGGCAATAGATGAGACTGAATTGTGGTCAAAATAGGATAAAATGTAATTATTTTTTCTAATTCTGCCAAGTTCCAGAATTATTTTTTTATTGATGTGCTTTTGGCTTATACCATTTATTATCTATTTAGATGAGATATAAAGAATAGCTTTGTAGAGGAAATCCATTTAAAGTAAGCCACTAATCTTTACTGGCTATTGCAGATTTTAATTTTTATTTTTTACAGATGAACCCTGTCATAACTGAACCACAAGTGCCTGTGATGAAAGAGCTGGTCCATTTTTAATTTGAAGAATTTAAGGATTTGTAGATGTTTGTATGGCAAAGCAACAGAGATAAAAGTTGTTGGAAGTATAGTATTCGGTATTTCATGCCAACAGTAATAGCACAGGCACAGTTTTCTTACAGGGCTGCTGACAAAAGAAGTAATTTGCTGCCAATTTTTGAATTGTTTTCTTTCAGATTCTCTCTGTGTTGCAGTATAACTTTGGCACTGAGTTGCATTTGATTGCAAACATCAAAAAGTTTCTCTGAAGGGATATCAGCTCTGAAGAATGTTATTTTGATTCTTCACTATATTGCTAACAGACTCATGTCATTCATATTTAAAAAGAACAAGCTATTTTTGAGGATGTTAAAAATAACAGACCATTTTCTAAGAGAAAAGAGTGAGGAAGGTTGAGGGTTTTTTACTATTTATTTTGTCTTTCTTTAGAGATGGCTGTGACATATTTGCGAATGGCTTTATTTAATCTGGCAGAAGCAAAGGCACTTGGTAGATCAAATGTCAGATTAAGAGTTTTCCGGGAAGGAAGTGCCTTCTTCCTGAAGTATTTAGCACTAACATGCAGTAAACTGTGTTTTAAGTAGATGAAGGAATTAGAAGGAATTAGATTAGAATTAAGAGCTTGTGGAAAGGGACCAAACTTCAGTTTGAGGACGATAGCGCTGAATTTAGTGTCTCTGCCTCTGGTGGCTTTTGACAGAAAGTCTGTATCCAAACAAGGACTATCCCTTTCCTATCTATCGTGAATTTGGGAAGATTCTACTAGAAATGATTAGATTATAACCTTTAATTTAGTGGACATCTTCAGAAGAAACCATGCAAGCTTTTCCAACTTCATTAACGCTTCAGTAAGCAAACTGTTGCTATTGCAGTAGTACCTTTTTCACACTACTTGCTCTCTCCTGTTCTCATAAAGCCTGTGCCAGCGTGATCCTTTAATCCACTTAGACCTCACTGTCGTAAGGCAGAGGAAGCCAGGGGAGGAAGAGGAACAATTACTATCAAATGCATTTCTTTGCAAATTGTGCCCATATTTCCTTCTGAAACCACTGTTGCTTACCACTTCTACCTGACTTACCAGAAATGCTCACAACTAAAATATTATGCACCTCTCCAAGCATTGCAAAAAGGACTTTTTTTGGGCTGACCCCAAATGATGACTTATAAAATATAACTCAGTTGAGCAAATATACACAAGAAAAAACCCCAACAACCCAGAACTGAGCATTTGCTCTGATTGAGAGCAGGTTCGCCTGTAAAAGTTGACTTTCTCCCCCTCCTTCCTCAAGTCAAACTCTGTACCAGTAAAATGTTTTAAATTCCTTAAAAAGTTGTTTCAGGTATGGGATTGGGACCAGCTGACCTTTACCTACCCTTATGCTTCTCTTCAGTGCCTATCCCATTTTTAGGGCTGATGCATGGAGGAGGAAGGAGGGTCACCAAAAATAGTGACAGTCTCACAGACAATGATTTCTGTGCCCTTTCTCTGCTATTTTTTGTCATTGTTTTTTTGAAAGTTTACTTACTGGTGTCTTTGTCAAAGACAACAGCAAAAAGTTAGTCTTAATTCCCGAATTGCACATACATAATTTTAAAGCCACTCTGGTTCCTTCTATAAATGAGCAGGCTAGTTGGATCTGTGTGTATTTATGGAGAACATCAAGGCAGGGCAGCATGCCTCCACATCCTTTATGGCTTGTTTGTAAATTTTTACTAGGACACTTGATTCCCAGGGACACCTCGATAATTTACAGTCATGATAACAGAGCCCTGTGCATGGGTGGGGGATAACATCCTCCCCTCTTCACATAAAGGCTGCTGAGTAAGCTAGTTTTTTGTGATTAGGGAGTATGTTTTAGATACCTCACAGACCTCGTGCTCCCTGCCTGTGTAAGCGGCCCCTTCACCAAGCCTGGCCATGCAGAGTGAGTGTGATCCACGAGTGTTGTGCTGTGTCTTGGGGATGGTTGTATTTGAGTGCTGCTGGCTCCGTTCCATGCAGCTGAAGAGACAGCAGTCAGTCTCCAGGAGTCCTGGCTGTCTTCTGTGGGTCTGGGTCCATCTGCTTGTGCTAGGCTGGTGCCTTAAAAGCACAGCTGCTTTCACAAGTGGAGCTGCTCTGGGGAAAGTAGGGGTTTTCCTGCCCCCTGTGCTGCTGCCCAGCTCCTGAGTGCTCACTGGGGACACCAGTGAAAGGAGCTCCAGTGGCAGCAGATTTTTTGGATACTGCCACTGGATCTGTGACAGCAGCAGAGGTCTGAATATCTCCATGTATCTCTGTTTTGCTCTTCCTGGCTCTTCTTTTCCCCCATCCCTTTCCTCTCTGGGCCTACCTTCCTTTCTTCTCCCTTTTTAGCCCCTCTCTTCCTTGTAATACATACCCACATAGCCTCCTCTTCAGACACAAATTTTCAGCCCTCTGCAGTCCAAGCAAATGGTCTCCTTCAGGCTGGATACAGGCATTGCAGGAGACCTTCCTAACTCAATGGCTTTGCAGGAGCAATGCAAGGAGGGTCTAATGGTGTTCCTTCTGCAAGGTGTTTGGTAGGGCTGGAGACCCTGGAGAATTGCTACAGATCTCTAGTGAGTGTTGCAAATGGACATGCCTTGTCACTGAAATCAACAACAGCAGCATCTCTGCAGTCCCTCTACTAAACATCAAATCCCTGCTCCAAAGTGCAGAATGGCTGAAGCTTTCCCAATGAAGTGGTTGCACAACTTCACTGATGTGGGCAAATCTGTCTAATTGCTTCTTGATGAACAGCCTAACTATTTCACCTGATACTTTTGAGCTTGACACAAGCTCTTGGAAGGGAAAACTTTCAGCCTGAATGAATAAAGCTTGTCAAAAGCACAAACAGCTGAAAATGCGGATTTGTAGTTGAACGTGGGGAGCAGCCAAAGCTCCTATTAGCGCTGCTTATAATGCAGTTACTTGAAATACCTGCCCTTCACTGGGCTAGGACAGGGAATATCGAGATTTCAGTGCCCCAGGTGTGTGTGATGCAGGGGAAATAAAATGGCTGAAATCGATGGAAACTTTAAATTGCTGTCACAGTGCTTTGGTTCCCTGAAATCTGGCAGAAGGTGGCCATGCTTTGATGAGGTCTTATTTTTCCTGTTAGCCCTCCTCCACCTTGTCTCCTTGTCCCGTCGGTGGAATGTCTGGTATGAAGAGAAACTCTTTTTCATCTTCTTGGTCTCATCTTTGATCCGCTAAGTGCATTTTGCTGCTTGCGTTTTTTCTCTTTCCATTCCCAATCCCTTACTGTGCCTCTCTCTCCTCCTTTCCCTGCTCCTCTCAGTTTTCTTCCTCTGCTTTCATCCCACACAGAATGAGGTATGTATTGCATCAGAGAATAAGGAAAAGCCATGAGTGGGATCACCTTCTCTGCTGTACACGTCAGTGTAGTTATGCCCTGCTCTTCCTTTCCCTAAAATTCCAATAAACAGCAAGAACTCCAAATACAGTCACAACTGAAAATGTACACAAAGAATACATGTCATTATCAGTGCAAATGAGTTAGAACAGTTGTGACTTTTCATAAAATCTCTCCTTGGCTCCCAAAAGAGTCTGTAAAACTGCTTCTGTTTGTGTGTGTTTATGCATCTGGGTCTGCTGGGCAGTGGTAGCTGCGGTTTAAGGCTCTCCGGAGAGATAAGGAGCAAGGATGCCGCACACATGCTGTGGGGAATGTCAAGACTACTCGTAAAGAAGGAGGCAGGAGGGCTTTTCTTCTTCCTTGCAAAATCTGTAGTTATGACTGGTATTTTATTTCCCTGCATTGACAAGTATTTTAAGCAAGTTAAATATCCAGACATGTCTGGAATATATTGATTTTTCTTTCTTCGTTTTACTTCAGTTTTTTCAGTCTGTGATGGATTTTCATTCCTGTTTTCTCCCTGGGATATCACACACACTTGTCCTTCAGTGGTTGTCCTCAAGGAGGAGTATAGGCTGAGCTAGGTGGAAAATATACTTCTCCCATATAAGATGTAGTTGGCTGGACAGACCATAGGGAAGTCCCCTTTAAATAGAAAAGGTAAGGTGGTCTCTATAGACAATATCTCCTGTAAAACTTGCTCATTCTCAGCAGGTGAGTCTGTCAAACTGGTTTGGAATTAGATGTGCATCTACTCATGACCTAAAACTTTGACATGCACTTAAAATAGCCCCTTCTAATTTAAAAAATGTCTTGATTTGGGATATTTTACTGTTATCAATTCTTCTAATTTAAAAAATGTCTTGATTCGGGATATTTTACTGTTATCAATAATTAAGAATAAGAGAGCAGTCTTGCTTCTGTACTCCTCCTTCTAATACCTTCCTTTAGTATTAGGGTTTTGAAAGCGCTAGTTTGAAACTCTGGTGGTTGCTGGGAGCTGGATCTGTTTCCTGAGGAGAATATAAATGGGAGCATTGATCTGCTCACAGTGGAGATACCTGGCCAAAACATGCTCTTGAACAAAGCTTGTTCTGTTGCAGACTTACCTGGGTCCTTTAGGTGTTCCTGATTGGGAGGATCCATCATAGATATTAATTGTTTGTGCACTTCCCTTGAGAAAGCCTTCAAAGAGAACACAAAGCAAATTCACGTTTTATACCAAAGCTGAGTCAGCTGCAGTGTGAGGTGAATGTGTTGCCCATAGTTGTTTGCAATAGCTCACACAGCCGTGGCAGTGAACAGCAGCTGAGGAGCTGCTCCACACTGTTCTGTAAACTCTAGATGCCTCCAATGGTACAGGCAAATTCAAAAAGCTGCCTGCTTCTTGGAGAAGTTTGTTTTGATTAACACAGAGTCCATCTGGCACCAGGAAAAGTTTATGTTCCTGTAAAATGCATGGCTATTGAATTTTACTAGGCCACCTACCCTGCTGTCTTCAATTATAAAACCTCAGAGTGCCCTAATGATGTAACTGATTTCAGGATGAGCTGTGCTTTTCAGGAAGCTGGAGCTGCCAAATATCTGTCTTGGCCTCCGCTCAAACTGCTCAAGAGAAGTCCCTGCATTATTAAGCTTTTCTTGGATTTATTGTTTGTTGTGATTTGGGTTGCTTCAGGGAGTATTCCTGAAAGGCTTTTAAAAGATAGCAAGTAGGCAATTACATGCTGGTTTGCTTTGTGGGAAAGCTGGCATGAAGCAGAAGTAGAACCTCTGCCCAAATGGGCTCTCTTTGCACTCATTTAATGAACCCAGCGATCTGGATTTCCTCCTCTAACATTATAATTTTCCTAAGAAAATCTTGAAGAACCACGGTTTGAAATGTTCACCTACTCTGGAGACAGCATTTTGCTGTGCGGTGCTCCCATCAATACTCTTTCCCTGCGTGCGTCCCCCACCCACTTTCATGTGGGAGCGAATGCCTGTGTGTGTCCTGGCATGGGGAGCCACACTATGCTGATCGGGGTGGAGCAGGTGACAGGGAGTGGTTCCCATGGACAGGGGGATGTTTGGCAGCCTAGAGAGGTTGGCAAATGCGTGGAAATCTGACCTGTAAATGACTTTTTACAAGGCAGCCATTTAAAAAGGGCATAAAACAGTTTAACTAAGAGTGATTTCTTTGCTTCTCCTAGCTAAAGGCAAAATTAGGATCTTTGGCTGATCTCAAGGTTGTCTGAGCAACATTCAGTGTAACCTTAGATGTGTTTGCAAGCTGCAATTTTATACATAAAAAGCTACTGTATTTTACATGCTGTGTGTCACTGACATTTAGCAAACTTCCTCATCCAGGTCTCATTTGCAGTTCATTTTATTTTAATACACAAACTGAGCCTTGTTCTTTACCTGCACCAGACGTGAGATGGTTTAATAGTTACATTCCCTGACACAAGTAGTAGCTCCAGTAAGGTGCTCCGGAAAACCACGTGGTTCTTGTAAAGCCTTGATGCATCGAACATAACCTCTCCATTTATGCCACTCCCACAGGTCGATCTAATGGGTGGAGAGCAGGATCACTGAGCAGTGTACCATGTTATCTTTTGTGGTTTCCAGACAGACTTCAGGACAGCAGCTTTCTCAAAACGGAAAGCTTAAATTCTTAATTGAACTATTGTGGAAAAAAACCCCATTTCTTAACTGAAGGTGCAAAGTAGCAAAAGCATCTGAAGGAAGGACCAGAAAGCTCAGAGCTCAGACCAAAAAGCTTCAGCCATTCCCAGTTACCCCTGGCTTTCATTCTTGCTCCTTCCTGCTCAATGCCCATCTTCTCTCTAGCACAAAGTGGTGATTTGCAGTTACTGTCAATGCAAGGGTTTCTCTTTTCCTGGGGATGTTACTGTTCCACAACATAAACTGTGAGGAGCCTGCCAGGGTTTTCTGAAATGCTCTCAGAAGACCTCCTCTGCAGCAGCCAGGGCTACCCTGCAGTCTGATTGAGCCCTTCAAATTACCTTTGAGTTGCAGGTAAGGACATGGACCTGTTGGAGCGAGTGCAGAGGAAGGCCATGAAGATGGCCAGAGGGTTTGAGCACCTCTACTGTGAAGACAGGCTGATAGAGTTGGGGTTCTTCAGGCTGAAGAACAGAAGACTCTGGAGAGTCCTTAGAGCACCTTCCAGTACCTAAAGGGGGTCTACAACAAAGCTGGAGAGGGACTTTTTGCAAGGGGATGTAGTGATTGGACAAGGAGGAATGGCTTTAAACTGAAAGAGGGCAGGTTTATATTAGGTATTAAGGAGAAATTCTTTACTGTGATGGTGGTGAGACACTGGAACAGGCTGCCCAGAGAAATTGTGGGTGTCCCATCCCTGGAAATGTTTGAAGCCAGATTGGATGGGACTTTGAGTAACCTGTTTCTAGAAGGTGTCCCATGGCAGGGAAGGCTGGAACTAGATGATCTTTAAGGTCCCTTCTATTCAACCCAAACCATTCTATGATTCTATGACAGACTCATGCCTTGAGACTGTGCTTGGTAGCCTACATGGTCTTAGGCTTGCTACAAGGAAGGTAGGAGATGGGGGCAGCATTTAGTTTCTCATAGGCAGACAAAAAAAAAGTCAAAATCAAGACATTTAAAGAGTATGGATTCCTGCACTGTACTGCAAAGGACGAATGAGCAAAAAGTGCCTTCCCTTTTTGTTCATCTTCTAACTTTAATTTTCTCCTCAGGCCAGGCTTGAGAGATGGTAATAATGAGGATTTCTTTATGCTCTGTGGCGATCTCCAGACCTATATTAATGTTTGCAAGGTCCTGAAACAGACACACGTTTCTGAGCCTCAGCAGCCTAAAATGAAGTTTACCCTACTTGACGAAGGGCTATCTTTGCAAACAGCTTGTTGTCCCTAGCAGTTGTTCCAGCTGGAACATCTTTGATGAGAACTCGATCTGATAACAGTCATATCCCTGCAGGGCATGGCAAAGCAGCAGGGTCTGCATGTCCCCACCTCCTTGCAGGTGCTGTCCGTCAAGCTTGAAGATTGCCTGGCCATGGGTGGCTTTTCTGTAGGGGAGCAAACATGTGGCCTGGGGATGACAGCCACCTCACAAGTTCTAGGTCAATGGCGCGAGGTGATGCAGTTTCTCAAGGATGAAGTTGTCAGACTTCTTGACACTGCTAAAAAGTGCTCCTCTGTCTGTAATCGAAGCCTTGGAGAAAGAGTTGAACTGTTCAAGCTGATCTTTTCCCAGAATGATTCCACCTAAAGCAAGTATTTGTAGTGGAAAATTCCTGCCTACAGTGTTGCAGTGAGATAGAAGTATGAGCGAGTGAAAACATGTTCTTGAAAAGAGTCAGACAGCGTGATAAATAGAGGGCTCTCCTCTCTGCACACATAAAAATGTAAACAAAGTGTAACCAAACACTTGTGTTCCTGCTGCAAATCATGAGGGGGTTGAGTTCCATAAAAGGTTCCAGTAGGGAACAAAAGACTGGGGTTTGGTCCAAGCACTATTAAAGTCAGTGAGAGGCTTTCCCTTTGGTTCTGGTGGGCTTTGGAGTAGGGCCATGGTGAACACTTGAAGGCCAACCTGACCTTTCATGGGGAGAGAAGGCTGAAGGCTTAGTTTCTTCTCATTCGTACTTGCTGGAGCCTGATTAAAATCAGTGGGAGCTCAAGAAACTTTGCACTTTGAGGTGTTCAGCCTTTGAAGACTAGTCTGACATTTAAGTCAGGTTTGGTGCTTAAATGTCAACATTTGACAAAAAGTAGACACCAAGGAGTGAAAGTCATCTGGCTTGGTTTGCAATGTACAGTTTAGTTCCTTAGTTTTAAGCATGATGCTTAGGGAAAGTTTTCTGAAGAGCAGTCACTTTGTAGAGCACACCCAGATGTACTTATTTCTTTTTAAATGCTGCCTCTGTTTCTTGTTGGCTTTGCCCTGGTGCTTTTTTTTTTTTTTTTAGTATAATATTTTCTTCATCTCACCATGGTGACCAGGCTTGCAAACTTCCTACTATAGAAGACTTGAACAAAAACCCAGATATTAAAGACTCTTGGCTGCATCAGGAAGTGCTTCAATCTTGTTTTTTCAAAGACTTGAAGGATGGAAGCAATCAGATGTTACACTGTCTTGAGGAATTTGGAGAGGAAATAAGATATGTTTTATATGCTAGATGTTCACGGGAGAAACATATGATGATTTCATGCTTGGAAAGGTAACTTGCTTGAAGGTGTCACAATACAAGCTGCAGTTTTTATAAATCATTTAAATAGAGTATCCCAATACTGATTGTCTGTTACACAGAAGAATGTGCAAATGTCTTCCTTCTGAATTTATTTTGTTTACTTGATATTTATAACTTAAAATAACTTGTCATTTTTTCAATAGTTTTCTAACTCCTATACTCTTAAAATATTCTTGTAGTCTCTTCTGTATTTCTTTTTGTCATTGTTTTATTACAATGACAAAGCATCTGTAAGGTTCAATAGAAATGGAATTATCAGGGAATTAATGTCATGGGTATGGCACTGGTTGTTATATTAAGAAAGCTCCTTAGACTTTGGCAAGTGCTTCTACTCTATATTAAAATAAATGTAGTTTTGGCTTCAGATACAGTTTAATTTCACTCATTGAGAAACAGGAAGAGTTTCATGAACATTCCTACAACAGTAACCACCTGTGTGTTTGTCTCTGTGCAATTAATTATCATAGCACTTTGTCAGCAGACTTGTAATGAAACTTAAGCATGCAGAATACACTCCAAAAAAGTGCTTAAAATTAGTTCTCCCAGATAGTTATTCTCATCTCTAGAGACTGAGCAGAGACCTGGGAACAAGGAGTTTTTGCATTTTAATCACGGTATAAAATTGAATTGCTCTGTTTGGGTGACCTTTTAAAAATGTGTCTTGGTATAGTCTTCTGGGAGTCTGGAGACAGCAATCTTACTGAAACACAACATGGGATTTTTCTGAGGATTAAGGAGTTAACTGAAGATTTTAAAAAAACCCCAAACCAACAAACAGACCAAAACCAGATTTTGATGGGGAAACTGCAGTGTATTGTAGTGTGTATTACCTGAACTAGTCGCAATATTTTACTTGTTATGTGGAATGGTCTTCGAAGAGTTGGTCCTTACTGCATCATCAGTTTAGGGTGGTTAAAACAATGCACAGATTTTTCTCCATTTGAAAAATGAGTTATGGTTTCAAAATATTCCATCAAGTATTTGTTTCCTTGTATTTCAGCTACCTGACTGCAAATAATAACCAGAATTTCCTGTATACCGCAAGGCCTTTTTTGAAGAGAGCTGCTTTGGTGATAAGCTACGTAAGTATGACTGGAGTTGACCATGTATTTCTGTGTATTTGATGAGAATGATCAATGCATAGGGGTATCCCAAAAGACTCAGAAATCTTAATACAGATTCAGTCTTGGAAATTAGTCTAGAAAACTTCAGCTGGGAAGGAACAAGAATATTTCTCTGTTTTCAGTTCAAAATTTCTTTCCATTTACAGTGGTTGCCCTTACAACCATGTGATCATCTGCAAGTATTTCCTGCCCTAAATACAGGGGACTCTGTGGCTCTGGGCTGCCTTGTCAGTGGTATGTCATTAATGCCAGTGCAGGGCTTGGTAAGAGTAATAAGTAAAGCTTTTCCCACAAATACCTGCTGCTTGATGTGCCCCAGGACTTGACATGTTGCAGGGAAGAAAACAAGTCCCTCCGTGGGGACGTGCTGGGTGTGCAGCTACCTGTGCTGCTCTAGGAGTTGGATCCCCTTGCTTGTCCTTTGACAAGTGGTTACCAGAAAGGTGGAGCAGTGCCAGCTTGCAGAAGTCCTTCCAGGAATTAGGATTACACATCACGAGAAGCACCAGTGGAGCTTGTCCTTACACCTGTTGCCAGCATGAATGAACAATGAGGGCTTTTAAGACATCAGCCATGATTTTCCCCTCTGTGTTTAGGTAGAGGTCAATAGCAAAACTCTGCAGTCTACGCTGCAGCAGGGTGACGATTTATCCTTCAAAATTCTGACTTTGTAGTGGGTAGCCAAGATATGCCAGTTGTTGTCAGTACTGCAGACATGGAAGGGGGACACACAGCATCACAGTGTGCTGTCTGTGCTGAGGGTTGGCAGGTTTGCCCCCCTGCACAGGGCGGCAAGCTTGAATTTTGCCTAAACTGCTGAGCTGACTCACTTTGCAGGGCATGGAAAACTGTCACAAGTATTTGCTGGAGGCCTTAGTTCTTCTTAGTAGTGCATTGCTAACCAAGATGCTCTTCTTTGCAGGTGATTCTCGTGTTGTATTTCCGCCTGTGGATAATGGGAGGATCCATGCCAATGTTCTCGGAGCAGGACAATCCAGCTTCATTCTCGCCGTATTTCCTGACGAGGTACAATGCCAGTGATCAAACAAAAGTTTTCAGAAATGTAGTCTTGATGGTATTTTTTTCTGCACTAAAAGGATTTACAAATGGCATTTGAAAAGGCTTATTTTGTTTTCTTAATTACTTCTCTGTATTGCTCTGTTTAGAATAGAAAGCAATGGCCTTATTTGAACCCCAAAGCAAGCTCCTGGTCCTGTAGAGTTATATTACAGATGCTTTCTTACTGAAAAATATGTGCTTACTTTTATGCAAAACTCAAAGAATACAATTTAATTGCTCAGTGGCTGAAGCCTAATCCTAAACATTAAAACTGGATGCTTCTGAGATATGGGATGCAAGAATTCAGAGTTTTGGCTTCAGCTGAAGTTTGTATAAAAAAGGGATGACCATGGCTGTTGGTGGAATATCAGTGACTGATCAGTGAAGATGGAAGGGCTGTTTCCATAAGTGTTTCCTCTGGTTAGCTGCTGGATCCTTGTGGAGGAATTTCCTGATGTTTCAAATGAAAATGGGAACAGTCCTCCTCTGTGTCACTTTCTGGACTTGCTGGCTTCTCATTCCAACAGTGGAATTCCAGCTGAGACACAGGTTAAGATCAAACCTTATTCAACATCTGCTGCATAATTAGGCTGGATCTCATTTGGGGGACCTTTAGGATAATGTGGCAACAGCTCCTATTACCATCAAGGCTAAAAGTGCTTTCAGGAAGCACTTCATGTGATTTGAAAAGCTCTGATGTGTTTGCAGCATTTCTGGTGGAGTCATTAATACCACACTCAGTGCAGCACAGCGTGAAGGATCTGCTGCCGTTTCTTTATCGTATGTTTATGCTGAAATGGGGGTCATCTAGTCATAAATGATCCTGGCCTGATTTCAATTACCTATTCCATCCTGCACATGTCTTTTGCATGTTTGTCTCTTTACATCTTGTAATGACAAGGGAACTTTTTTAAACCCAAAAGCTAAGTCTTGGGGTATGAAACAGGGACTATTTTTACTGCTGGCACTGTGGATTTTATTAACAGCCTTAGGAAAAACAAGTCAGAATGCTGCTGGCTGAGGTCCTCGCTTGGCCTCAGCAGCAGCCCTGGCTTCATCTACAGTCCAGCAACACTTACCTGCTCCCAACCTAATCAAGGAAATCCCTGCCAGTAAAAAACAGTATTAATGTTCTGGAGGAGTTCTAAAACCCTGTAGATATCCCAGTTCTTCCACTTCTGCTGAGCTTGATCTTAATCCTCATTTTAGCCAATTTAACCAGAAGTCTGTGTCTTCCATTCAGGAAACCCATCCTTTCAGCAGGCCTCAATGTCAGTCCTGCAGGTGGACAGATGCAGTGACTGTCTCTGAACTGACAGCCCGTGATGCACCCACTGACCATAGCCCTTATCTTGGCAACAGACCTTTTCCTTCCTCGCCTCCTCTTTCAGACTTAAACTCTCACTGGAGACTCTATCTTGCCATGGTCAGAGCTGAAGCTATTGCTGCAGAACTGACATTGTGCCAGTCATCATACATGCAGGACTGGGAGGTCAGATGGAGCTAGCAAAGCTGAAGTGGCATCACTGTGGTGTCAAGGAAGGTGATTCTGCCCCTCTACTCTGCTCTCACGAGACCCCTCCTGCCATACTGCACCCAGTTCTGGTGTCCTTAGCATAGGAAAGACATGGACCTGTTGGAGTGAGTCCAGAGGAAAGCCGTGAAGGTGTTTATTGAGTTGGAAAACCTCTGCTGTGAGGAAAGGCTGGGAGAGTTGGGGTTGTTCAGCTGGAGAAGAGAAGGCTCTAGGGGGACCTTCAAGCACCTTCCACTACCTAAAGGGACCTTAAAAGAAAGACAGAGACCAACTTTTTAGCAGGATCTGTTGCAACAGGACACAGGGTAATGGTTTTAAACTGAAGCAGGATCGATTTAGAGTAGCTTTAAGGAAGAAATTCTTTATAGTGAGCATGGTGAGACTCTGGAACAGGTCGCACAGACAGGTGGTAGATGTCACATCCCTGGAAACATACAAGGTCAGGTTGGATGGAACTTTCATCAAGTTGGAGATGTCCCTGCTTATTGCAAAGGGGTTGGCTGGATGGGCTTTATAGGTCCCTTCCATCCCAAACTATTTGATGATTCCGTGGTCTGTGTGTCAGGCCAGCAGGACCGTGAGGATGAGATGCAGGGCTGGTGTTTATGGTTCAGCCTCAGAGAAGCTCCTAAGCAGCGTATTTTTCAGCTGTGGACACCCACAGTAGCAGCAGCATGTGAGGAGTTGTTGTGGGAAGATTTTAACGAGGTTTTGAAGGCAGTAATTAGTATACAGCGCTGAATCTAAAGCAAGGATGTTATTTGCAATTTGAGTTGAATTCAGAAGAAGGGAGTGGAAGAGCTAAGTTTGGTGCCAAGACCAGAAGCGAGAAGCCCCATGAAACTAAAAGGAAGGTCAGTTTTGGGAGGTGAGGTGATTACCAGTAAAAACCGTAATCGTAGTTGAAGCCAGGGTTAGTGCTCAGGCAGCAGGCAAGTTGTTTTGTAACTCTGAAGATCATGCAGGTCACAAATGGGAGTTTCTGTTTTCAGGAAGTTGTCTTTATTTGCACTGAGCTGGAATTGTGGGTTTTGTGCATGTCTCATCAGGATAAATGTTATGCTTTTCAACAGAGTTGAAAATTATTGTAAGACTTGGCCAGTTCTTTGGGACTAGGAGGAAAGCTGATAACACTGGAATAAAAAAGGAAAGCAGTAGTTTGGAAATGTGCGGCAGTCTTTGTGAAATGCATAAAGTTAGATGTGGAGTTGGTGTCTTGGCTTACACAGGATGAACCCTAAGGAGTACTGTTAACTCTTGCAAGATTTATGTGTCAGCTGGTGTCAGCATGCCCGTATGTTCTGTGTAACCTGTCTCCAATCTTGGACAACACAAATGTATAAACCAAAGTAGATAGATAATGATTTATTTAACAACTGAAAGGCCAAATATGCTGAAATAGTGACAGTTTTTCAGTCTTTAAAAAGAGTCACCTGACCAGCACATTGACTAAATTGCTGTCCTTAAAATTACAAGTGATATTGCCAAATACCTCAAAACTCAGTGGCATAAATGAAAGCCGCATTTCCATGGCCTTCAGGGTGTTGCTTGGCAAACATGGTCTGAGAAGATGAGATGTGTGCACCATTCCCTTTCTCAGTGGAGACAGAAATGAAGGTGTTGGAAATCCTGCTATCTGTAATCTCTGCCATTAAAGCCAGTCCATACAGGCTGTTGCACACTGCAGGAGGGATGTACCTTCTCCAGTGGCCTACCTTAAAAAACACAGACTTTCATCTGAAAATCTGCTATGGGTAAGCAATATCTGAAACAGGGAAAACAGTCCCAAACCTCTGTTCAAACATTCTTGCTTGTATTAGACAGAAGCTGGGGAAGAATGCAATTAGGAAGGTTTTGAGAGCTATCCAGCTTTAGGTAAACACTGTACTGAAGTGCAGCTCGAGAGTTAGGAGGGCATTGGGTAGTGGGCTGACATGCTTCAGGCATTTTGTACAATGGTTCTTTCTTCTGCCATTCTTGAGGGGAAAGAAGTAGGAGGCCTTGGATAAACAGATTATATTACTAATGCTGTGGTGCGACAAAGGGGAAAGTCCATTGTGCAGTGTGTCTCAAGGGGTGTGAAACAGAATAAATCTTACCTGTAATTTCAAACTAAAATCATGTTTTTTTAAAAAACTACATCTTTGGGAGTCCAGGTATATTAATCTTAGCTGGCATTTGCCTTGTGACCTCTGTAGGCTGATCACTCTGAGCATGAAGCAGGTTATTTGTGGTGTTTCCTTAAATAGTTAATGCATTTCTCCTAGGACTGCCTTGAGACAGAATTGTCCTATGGTTGAACTGCTCTCTCTGTAAGCTGGCTTTCTGTATTTCTTAGCTGTTTCAATCAGGTAAATGAGAATTCAGTGCCGCAGAAAGCTGAAGAAGTGCTTATACATAAGAACTGGCATATAATCCTTTTCACAGAGATTTGTGACTGTTTTCTGAGCAATGCATTTAATCATGCCAGTTGTAACTTCAAAGGGAATGAACTACTGAGAGGCAGACTGTGGAGCTGTGCTGGAAAAATGGGTCCCTGTGCCAGCCAGTTCTGTCAAGGTTAACGGAAGTCAAACATAGCAACTACTCTGGGGTGGGGTTTTCACTGACCTTAGGCTAGGAGCTGGCATTAAAATAGACATATCAGCTCTTAATCAGCCTGGCTTGTATGGGCTACCTGAGTGGTGGCAAAGTTCTGTCTGTTATGGCAGTGCTTTCTGCTGTGTGCCCAAGGGTGCTTAACTTCAGCCTTACAAGTAATCTCTGCAGGCACCCAGCATTCAGGAATCACTTGTAGGCAAAAGGGTGAGCAACAGTGTTGGTAAGAATTGCTCTCATGCCCACCCAGGGGCCAGACTGGCCATACATTGTGTAAATATTGCAAGGGGGCTGGGGATAGGGGAAAGCCCGTCTGGAAGATGGTGCTCCAAAGCAAAGGTCACCCTACAGAGAGAACACCTTTCCCAGAGCTATGTGAAAGATTTCGGCATCTCTCTCAGTTGTTTTCTTGGCTTGATGAATAGGTAGTGCTGCTCTGGAAATCAGTTCGATGGGCATTTTAATGGGTCATGGTGCTTACTGCAAGTGCTGGTGACACAAAAAGCCATTCCTGCCAAAAACATGGGATATAGAGTAGAGGGGGTGCAGCCAAAGCCGAGGCCATTGACTGCGATAGGACACATTTTCCTTTCCAAAATGGTTCCACGCAGATGGGGCAGTCTCTGAGGCAAAGCAGCATGCCCAGGACATCCCTTTGGTTCTCATCAGCACAGGGTAGGTAATGCCCTGGGATACAATGACTCATTTCCATAAAGATTATCTCAATGGGCTTATGAGGTCTGCCTTCTGTTTTCCTGAGGATCAGCCACCAGTATCTCAGTGGCTGTCCAGAAGACCCTCCATCTCTTTCTGCCTCCGTGAGCCTCTTCTGAAGCAGTTGCCCACCGGTGGCTGGGATGTTTGGGCTGTGTGACTTCTGGAGTGCACTGCTGTTGGTGACAAGGGGAGGATTGGGTTCGATCACAAGGCATGCCCTCACCCACAGCACATGGCAGTTGCAGGCGGGGCAAAGCCATGAGATCAATCCCAGGTTTTCCAGCACTGAGACTCTGGCAGCAGGCTTGGTTTTCACTGGGAATGCCCAGGCTTTACTCTTCATGAATTCAGTATTTTTCGGATTCTTAGCCACAGAGTTAAAACAACTGAGAGCGAGCCACTTGCCAGATTAAAGCTGTTCAGGCTGTGTAGCTACAGAGGACAACATAGTCTGCTTTGCTTCCTGTGCCCCTGATGCACACAAACCCACCACCCAGAGGAGCTGCCTTGCTATTTATGAAGCTGCAGCTGTCTGTTTATCCCTATCGTTTTCTTTCTTACTCCTGTCCTCTACTGACTGGCAGCTCTTTTTCCCCTAAATGCAAAAGGTCTGATGACAGGGAATACACAGGTACTCTTTCCAGTTACAAGTTTTTTCTGTCTAGCTTATACTTGCATTTGGATGCTCCTTGGAAGCAATCTGTCTGTTGCTTGTTTGTGTAGTCTTACTGCACCGTCACCAAGTGAGGTGGATAGACAGAGTGGGATTTTTTTTTTCCTGAGGGTCTGAAAAGAAAATGTTTAGGCTGACAGTATTCAGAGCAGGAAAATAAACTCACGTGGGAAGTCATGACTGGACTCACAGCTCCTCAGGAGAAGTGCAAATATGTACAATTTTAAGACAATATCCTTAAATACCACCACCTGGTTATAACTGCAGCCACGTGTGCCCTAGGAGGACATTATTGTGAAGTGACTTGTTAAATACACTTGGTTTTAGGGCTTTGTAGGGGATGAAGAGAGTCTTGAGCTGAAATCAGTTCAGCTGTTAATACAAATGAGAAGCTCTTTCCCTAATAAGAAAGCTCTTCTTACCCTTATTGTGAACCGAAACCTCCCAGAGTGCATGACATGTGAAGGTCTTCTTAGAAGAGCATAACCAAGGTGTGTAACTTTGGAAAGGGCAACAGCTATCTTCCTGCTGCTGTTTCAGATCCCCACCTGCTTTGGACATACCCTTCTTTTCCCAAATGCTAGTTAAGTGCAGTTATCACCTGTCTTCTAGAGTTTTTTTACAACCAGGAGAATTCTTTGCCTTTGCCTTCATAAAATCCCCAGTGCCTGAAAATCTTTCACTTGCAGGTGGTTACTTGCTGGGTCTTTGGGGCCAGGGGTTTTTGTCAGGGATAGGATGGGTTGTCCCAGAACTGGGTGGGTGGTAGGTTGCACTGTTGTATGCACCTATGAAAAACAGGATATGGTCAGGCCTTTGTGATCACTTGTGTAGCAGTTTTGGAAAGAAATCTGTAATCTCAGTCCCTGGAACCTGGGGGGAAAAAAGCTTTAAATTCTCCAAATCAGAAAACAAATGAAAAGCCTCATACATTTCTATGAATCTTGTGGGTTTTTTACCTAGTCTCACAGTCCTTGTGCACTGATTGCCTGGGTTTGGCAGTGCTGAGATGAGGGCTTTTCCAAACTCATTGGTCTCTATTGCAGCAAAGGGTCTATTAGACAATTCCTCATTTATTTTCCTGTCATATCATTTATGGCTTTAAGAAGTACCCTTTACTTTCATTTTTGCAGCAGAAACAATCAGTTCAGATAGTTTTGCGACAGATTCTAGGTGTGAGTCATCCTGTATTTATCTCAAAGCGTGCAACAGTACATTTAAACTAAAAAATTTAAAACTAAACAAACTGGATTGCCATGACAACACTGACTACCTACAAGAGGAGCTGTGCTTTTCTGAGCATGCCAGGGAGAGTGAGAATTGGAAAGAAACACTTGATACCCACTCGAACTTGGATTTCCGTGTTCAATTTGCAAATAAAAAATTTGCTGCAATGCAAATGCTGTTACCCAGCCTGGGGGTTTGCCAGATAAGAGGCAGATTCTTCCAGTCACCTCACCAATAATACTCTGTTTTGCACAGAATCACCTAAGAGAGCAGGAGATGTTACAGGCAGGGATTTTTCTCCCTTAGAATTCCAGCAGACATGAGCAGCAATATAGAGAAGATTGTTAATTTAAAATGTAATTCACTCCGTCAACTAATTAAAAGCAAACACTTTTGTTGCCATTTGCAGGTAGGCTGCTGACTGTAATTAGCTCCTGGAATGATTTAATTGAATCTCCAGGTCTTTTCAAAATTTGCAAATTATTTCCT
The DNA here is from genome assembly GCA_013396735.1 of Grallaria varia. NCBI lineage: Eukaryota > Metazoa > Chordata > Aves > Passeriformes > Formicariidae > Grallaria > Grallaria varia. Next base: position 453,732 of record VWZG01006818.1, read on the forward strand.
AGAGGTGTCATCTTTGGTGAGAAGTTTCTTCCAAAGTTTCTCTTGTGTTTAGCTTTCTCTCTAGTTGTTAAGGAATATCGTGTGCTTTTGAGATCCATAAATAAAAAGCAGCACTGAATTGTCAGTGACTATTATTAGGATCATGTTATTTTTCTGTTCTAGTACCTAGAATAGCAATAGTTTGTAGTGCTTTATTTTATACAGCCATCCATCAGGTTCAAGGACAGGTTACCAATGCTGGAAGCATATCCAAACTTTTGCTTGAATCAGAGCTTGCTCAAGGTTTTCTTGCAGCTTACAAATGCCTCCTAAAATCAAGTGGTGCCCTCTTGGGTCTTACTACTCTGCCTGCTAATGGCACGTGTGTTCAGGCTTGGCAATGAGGTGTGGCCAAGGGTTCTCCAGTAGGATGTCTGGAGAGGTGAACCACTTGACTGTACCTGGATGGTAATTACTGTCACAAGCTTCAAAATACTTCACTGCTGTTGGAAGAGCATATTTAAAGATGAATCATTGCTGTAGTGGAACAGAGCAATTGTCCATCTCTTTTGGGACCCACCAGCCTGCTCCTTTGGCAGCAAGTTGTGCACATGGCTCCCAAGGAAGACTGAAACCCTGCAAGCACTTGAAAGTAGACACTTGTTTATAGAACTCTCCTGATTGGTGTGTGTCCTGGAGCGTGTCTTCTCCTCTTCAACAACAGTTTGTCCTAACCTTCCAGCAGAAATGCATTAATGCACATGGGTCTGGCTATCCCAAATTCCTCTTATGTTGTTAAACTGACTCAATTTGTTATGGCAGCAAACTGTGTTTATTTACTCTGTGCTGTGTAAGGATTTATCAGCTCCTGCCATTTCAGTGAAGACGCAGGAAAGCAGCTAGTCTGTCTTTAACTGCAATGCTGCAGTTTGCAAAGATCCCAAATGTCGTCTTGTTCCTTCCTACCCTGCAGCCCAGTCTAAGTAGGGGAGGGTTTCTGGTGTGTGCTGTGGTTTGCATACAAACTTCCATTAATATTGTCAAGTTTATTGAAAATATTAATATGCCAGGGCTTAAAAGGACACTGCAAAAACTGGGCTCTCCTAAAGCATCAAGTGCAAAACTAACTCAAAGGTCCTGAAAATCCTGTCTAATATACACACTTATAGTAACAGTATCATATGCCATGACATTATCCAGATTGATCTAAAGGGTCATGCTTTTTCTTTTAAAAGAAAAGCTAGAAATGGATCTCAGTTTGGCTTTTAAGTAAGTAGCTGTAAATAAGTGCTGACAGCCTTTTCTGAGCTGGTGTTCTGTTGAGGCTGATGGAGAAGTTTGTTTCATTGTGGCTGAGCAGAGGTGGGTCACGCCACATATAACATAATGAGTGAGTGCCTTGGTGCGATTAAAGCCCATCAGATTTTGTGTTGCTGTGTTTCTCTGTAACATGGGCCAGAAGAGATTGGGGTGGTAACTAGAAAACGCATTTGTTTCTTTGGAAAGAGTGAACAATCTAAACTGTAAGAAGAGTGTGAGTAAAACTCGATTGTGTTTTTGAGGGATCCTTTCTTAAATAGAAAATGGCTTTTTAATCACTGCCTCTGTTGAGAGAGAAAATGGATTTTTTTTCTCACTTTTCCCTTTGTGTAGTACCCCAGGATAGGGAAGGGGAGATGGAAGAGAAGTGTACAAAATGCCTGAAGACCTTATAAATGTGGGAATATTCTACTTCCCATCAGAACTGTGAGCTTAGAAAGATTTGTGGGAAAATAAGAATGTGCCTCGTTGACTGTTTGCAGTGAAACATTATTCCAGCTCTGTAAGCCTCCCTGCTTTTGTGTCATTGGGCTGCTGGAGTCATTTGTTTTTCAGATGAGAAGAGAAACTGATATCCTAACTGTTTGTAGTTATTTAAAAATGTTTTCACAGGAAATTTAGGGCCCAACATTCACGTGGGAACTTCCATCCTGCCTGCCTGGAGTCACATTTAGCTTCAGTGTCTTACCGTTCTGCCACAAATGTAATATAAAGTTGTAAGTGCTGTTGTAAGGGGCTATATTTTGACCCCAAAGAGGCCTGTTTGTAAGTGGCAAGTGAAAGAATCCACTTCCACATGGCTTGACATCTCTGCCATCCTTTGTTGTCATTTTAATAAAGCTGCTAAGGTACCATGGCAACTGGGTGTGATAACAACTGCTAAAGCAGGCTCAGATGGAAGAAATCCTGTGTAGGATAGAATACAATATTTTTTTTTTTAGTAGTTGCCATTTTTGGTGCTATGTACAATGTGGATTTTTCCATTTGTGAGCCAAGGAAAGATTTTTTCTGTTCCAAGGCTGTTGCAATTTTCCTTGGTTGACTTCATGATTGCTGGAATAATCTCCAGTCTCTTGTACTCAAAAGTGTTTCAACTTTAGATGCACTTTTTGGCAAGTAAATGCCAAGAAGCAAAAGCCTGGGGGGGAAAGGGGGATGTGGGTTTGATTTTATTTTTTTCTTATTTTCTTTAGCCCGGTTGCGCACATGCTGTTCTGGTTCTTTTAAAGTCCTGCATACTTCCCAGAGGGCAGCATGCTCCCCATTTCCATTCCCAATTAATTTCCTCTTTCTTGAGAATAACAATTATTGAAGATTGCAACAATTTGAAAGGCTCCTTACTTCTTCATATTTCTGTGGCATATCTCATGCAATCTGTCCCTAGCCCTGCTAAGCTGTGATGGGATCTGCCAAGAATCACCCTCTGCCTCCATTCTTCTGTATTTTCTCTCTGTGCCTTGGTTTGCAAAAAGAGAGAAGGGCCTTGTTTCAATTACTTAAATGTTGTACACTTACAAGAAATCCTAAATTTTAAGTCAGACCCAACAAGAGGAATATTTTCTATTGCAGTAATGATGTAGTGAACAGTGTAGAAGTCCAATATGTATATGTACCTGCTTAGTAACTATTCATTGATCTTTGATGCACACAGAAAGTCACTTCAAAAGTCTAACATTCAAATGGCACATGAGGATTTGTTGGTTTTCCAAAGGCTGGTGCATAGAAACCGTGCAAATATTACTGATCTGATGTTATTTCTTTAAACAACCAGTTGAAGTGCCCCTTGCCTATGTTAGCATCTCTTTATTGACAGAGAGCTGTGGTATCATCTGTGTGTGCAGTCTTGTTGGTTAGTTGTTTTGTTTTTTTCCTCCTCCCACATGGTAATTGCCAAAGGAAAATATTTCCTGTGCTGGCAGTCATTCCATGTCTTACATTACCTGTTTTCATTTGCAGGTTTTTGACTTATTCGTACCTTCTGGCCTTCAATGCGTGGCTTCTGCTGGCACCGATCACCCTGTGCTACGACTGGCAGGTTGGCAGCATCCCTCTGGTGGAGTCCATCTGGGATGCGAGGAACTTAGCCACGGTGTTCCTGGTGCTGGTCATGGCATTACTCAGCCTACACTGCATTGCTGCATTCAAGGTAACACCAAAAGTTGTGCAATACAAAATTAAAAAAAAAAAAAAAAGGCTTTTGTTTCCTGATCTTCAGATGAAATGGTTGATAAGTGCAAGGTTTCCTCTGAATGCATTGGATTGAGGTGAAAACAACCATACCATTAATAACTGATGCAGGCAAGCTTAAGCGATGAAAATATCTTTCTAGTTGAATGTCTCAGTCTCTAACTGGTCTGATTTGAGGGCAAAACTTGGCCCAGAGTCTCACATTCAATTACTGTTAATGATCCAAATCCCACTGAAGTCGTTAAGCATCTCTGCCTCTCCCATAGTCATTAGGCTTTTTGTCACTTCCTTCAAACAGGACTGGGAACTGTCATCTGCAGAGCCATTTGAAAATAAAATCAATTCTTGTATTCACACTGTGCTATGCTTCTAAAACCTAAACATTGGATATGTCTTGATGAGAAGACTTTTTTTGTCAGCAGGGTAATGGAATGTGGGAAATCTGAAATGATCTGGAAATTGTTCTTTAGCGTAAATAATGTAGTTGGTAAGCCATACTTCACAATTCTGCATCTCAGAGGCATCATTAATAGCGTTGCAGAAATGGAAGTGAGGTTGTATTAGCCTTGTCAGAGATCAGATATGCACTTACATGCAAAGGGGTTTTCTTCACCTGTGTTGTGGAAGCTTCTTTAAGAAAGGTGTTGGTAGTCATTTTGGAAATAGTACAAAAGTTTTCTTCCTTTAATATATGTATAATTGAAAAGCAAAGTAGAAGAGTGACTGGTTTTTAATACCTATGTTATGCTAATATGTGCAGGTCATGTACATGCTTCAGTCTACCCTAGCAGTTCTTCCTTGTGCTCCTGATAAAGGGAAAGAAAATGAACCAACAGTTTGAGGCTGCAGAGTTATTCATTCAGATAATACACTGGCAGATGCTGTGTGGGATATGTGGGAAAATACCCTATTAGGTATTCACTAGTTCTACCTGCAGGTTGTACATATCTCATATTCCTCCTGCTTTCATTACTCACTGCTAGAGATATTCAGAACTGTTTGTATTATACCTAATCCTCTTCCCAGAAAAGTTAATGATAAAATTCTCATTAGCCCAGTACTGAAGGCTTCTGAAAAATCTTATTCCATTTTCTTTGAAGATTCGTTTGCTTTTTATTTCTTCTCCTGTTGTCAGAATTTGAACTATGTGTAAGATTAAAATTGTTGGTTTGCTTGGAAAAAATATTTCAGAATTAGTTGAAGACATTTTGTGTTACTTACTTTGGGTAAAATGATAATCCAGAAGGATTCCTTGGGATAAATGAAATATTTACCTTCTGTCAAACTGCAAAACAAAATACTTCAAAATATTTTCTGTATTAGATGTCTAGATTTTATAATATTTTTCTTTCTTTTTTTTCTTAAAAGCAAACCAAATCAGTCTGGATTTATGAATACTGTTTGATTTGAAACTGCAATTTGTAATTTTTTGTGGGAAGTTGAGTTTTGCTCTTGATCACTCTCAATGTTGTGTTAAGCAGCAAGAATTTCAGTGTTTGGGCATTTACTTACTGGATGCTTTGAAATTCATCTTGCAGATTCCTGTGTGTTCATCCTTGAAAACCCCAAACAGTGAATAAATTGGATCTGAAGTGATCTGTTTTTGTATCTAATCCAGTAAAACTAGAACCATCTTGACAAAGGGCTGTAACGAGATTGCAGCCTCCAACAAACCCGCTGTGAACATGGAGCTGGTAATGATTCCTGGGGATCATCTTGGCTATGCCAGCCCTAGGTGTAGAGTCATAGAATCACAGAATGCTTTGGTTGGGAGAGACCTTAAAGATTATCTCATTCCAACCCTCCTGCCATGGGCAGGGACACCCTTCCACTAGACCAGGTTGCTCAAGGCCCCATCCAACCTGGCCTTGAACACTTCCAGAGATGGGGTATATGTGTGTGTATATATATAATTAGAGGTATAATTGGAGGGAGCTGAAATATTTTGCTTCTCAGGAAATTCTAAGTTTCTGAAGCTATTTTTTGTTTTATTTTTAACAACTCACATAGTCACCCAGTTGTGATACTGCCTTTAAGTAGTATGAAGATAGTGTGATTGTATGAATTATTGTGGAAAGCAAACAGTAGGAAACGCCACTTTTCCTGGAAATAAATTATCCTGTTTGGCTTCAAACACTCCCTCTTACAGTGGGGAGAGGGAAGTTCAGGACACATGAACTGTGGGCACAATTCATTATATTAGGCTCTTTAGAAAGCTTCTTTCCAGATGGAACAGCAGTGGCCTTTTATACAGCATTGCTTCCCCTCCAAGAAGGACTATCCTTCAGTCAAGCCCCAGAAAGGCTATTTCTCAGTATTTTACGGCTTGTAGGCAGCACAAGACATATCGCTTGATTTTTCACACTTCATAAGTGTAAGATGTTCTGCTTTCTTTTAAAGCAAACACACAGAACTTTCTTAGCAGCTATTTTTCTCTCCTTTTTCATTGCAAACTCTGACTTGGAAGAGATAGCTCGCAATTTTCTAAGGAATTATTTTAGAGAGAACTGGCATGCAGTTTGTGTGCCTTTTGTTTGAGAGTGTAGGTGTGCAGGGGCAAGAGAGGACAAAACCTCATATTCATTCTCACTGGCACTATCAGTTTCCTGTCTGTGGCATGGAGAATGGAGATGCTAGAAACTGTTTTGGCAGCAGCGAAGACATTTGTGCAGTGAACGCTGAACTGATTTCAGTGGCAAGAGGTGATGTGTGTGCATCCACAACACAAGCTCACAGGAGACTCACAGAATATGTTGCGTGGACTGTAATTAGGGGATGCATGGATTGGATTTCCGCCTCTGTTGCTGCCGAATTTTAAATAGGGCCAATTTGTTGTTGACATTTGTGATTAGGGTAATAACTCTGTTGGCATGTATGTGTAGGGCTGGTAAAAGTCATCTTAAGGCATGCAGCTTTCTTGTTTCATTTCATTTTGTGAGTCAATGTTGTTATACCTCAGAAGGGGAAGAAACAGTGCAAGGTTTTTACCCATAGGTGCTTTTCTTGGATCATGTCTGTTACCAGATGAGGGTTTAATGCTGAAAACTGCGGAAACAGAGAAGGCAGCTCTTCATTTCATTTGGAGAAAGAAGCCTCCCTTCCCATCATTCTCATGCACTCTCACTGTTGTTCTCCTTATTAGTTAATGAGGAAGTCACTTCAAAAATTTCTTTATTAATGTTTTGTGTAGAACTTCCATTCTCTGGGTCATTTCTGTTGCGTAGTGTGAATCCTTCTTGCTTATTGGCCAGAGTGCTTCCTGGGAGTAACTCCCCAAGTAGGACTTGTTGCTCTGCCCAGGGTTGAGGTGCACACCCATTGCTGCAGCCATCCCTATCACGTCACAATTAATGTCTGTCTTCAGAAGGTCTAGCAGGAGCAAAGGAAAGGCCAGCTCCTTGTTGCATCTACCACTGTGGGGAGGAAAGGACCTTGCTGTCATATCTGGCCAAGATTTTTCCACAGTGACTAATGTGGCGAAGTTGCAGTCCATCTTTAAGCAGCCTTTGAAATATTTTGGGAGTTGATTTTTCACCCTGCAGATGCCCAACATGTTCTATGAATTGGCCTCTTTGGAGCCGTTTTAGCCAAGGCTCTCAAAAAAATCCTCAAATTCTGCTCTTTGCAGTGAAGTTCCTCACATAGGCTTCAAGTAGTGTGCTGTGGATGTGACAAAGGCTGGGGATGCTATTGCAAACACCTGCACCCCAGAGATACACTGATAGCTGGGAAAAGAGGATGGCTTTTATTTATTGTTCGTTTTCAAAGACAGCCTCAGCCATGAGGAATTGATGCGGTCTGACTTCCAGCTTTGGGACTAGATGGATTACAAAGGCACCAGGAAATGGATAAAGCGCTCTCTTATTGTGTGTCAAGCATTCCAGTTACAAGGTCAGAGAAATAATCTGGTGCCTCAAAGGGCCACTGGCGTACCCAAGGGCCCACAGTGCTGCCTTTCTGTCCTGGAAGAAATGGCGAGCACCTGGTGAGCTGGAGGGAGGACAACAATTCTTGGCATTATCATCAGGGCGACAGTTATTTCTTTGACGTGTCATAATAATTCAATGAGCATGAAAGGAAGACCCTTCAGATGTTTGACATGCCATTCTGCATGGCATTTTTAGGTTGCTGCTTAATTAGCAATGTGATTAAAATGCAGCTTGTCCTGTAGTTGTAGCTGTGAATTGCGTATGTACAGATCACGTGGTGGATCGGATTCCACATTCCATATAGTGCCTGATACGTGGAGGGCTGATAGTGGGAAAACTCATATGTGGGCGATGGGTTAATTCAGAGCCGGTTGATCTGGAAAACTAATTTGAAACAGTAGCTCTTGTACCTGACCGCAGACTACTTGGCCCTCATGCATTTATACCCATGACCAACACTGTGGAGGGACCTTATGGTGGTTCACATCATCTTCCACTTGGTCACCAGGAACATGATGATGTGCAGCAGTTTGCTCATGTCTGAAGAAGGAGTGCTACTTATTTCCCATCAATTAAAAAAGATATGTCTAGTGACTTCTAGGATATACCTTTTTAAAGAACACATTTTGCTGCTCTGTGTGATTTGGCTACATATGGTACAGGAAATTGTGATAGTTTTCAGGTTACGTTCATTATATGTGACTGAGTAACATATTATCCTACCTTTCATATTGTACAGTTGATTGGTTTTTACTTAAAGTCTAATTTTAAAGGTAATGCTTCCTCTTCCGATTTCCCTGCATAGTGCTTCTTAGTGAAGACAAAGCATTTTATACCAAATTATGATGACTTTAATTTGGGCTGTAATTGGCATTGTATTGCCATTTATCTGGGGCATTATATGTATGAATATCATCTGAGTATATTCTTCAGTCACTTGCAGATTAAATTTCTTAGCTGACAACATTCGGTACCATCAAGGAGTGGAATTCATTTGTATCCTCTCTTTGTGTGCATGTTTCTATTGTTTTTGCTAGCACTCTCTCTGTGTATTCTGTCATGCTATTTACTTTACCTTGCACTCCTGAGACCTTTGCCTGGTTTCCCAGGTTGGCATTTCATTAATAAATCCCAGCTTATGGACTTTTCTGGGGAACAATTGGCTTTTATAATATTCTACAGTAGTACCAGCATAGTGAGAAGGTATGCCTAGCAAAATTTATATGCCACAACACTTGCAGAACCATACCTGCTTCAAAGGCACAGCAAGGTGAATAAGGCTATTTATTGATGGAGTCTATCTGACGAGCTGGAAACCACAGTCATTTTCATAAAAGGTCCGTTTAAAATAAATCCTGCTTTCATTTTCCTGAGGGCCACTTGAATTCCTTCCACAGAGAGAGAGAAGGTCAGGACTGATGTTCTTAATCCTTAGCAGCGAGTTTTTTTCAATGCTGCTTCTGTTGTTAATATTTGCTGCAGGGAGAGAGTAATAAGCCAGAAAGACTCTGTTTAGTGAAAGCTGGAGGAAGGGGGGGAGCCCCTTGCGGGCGCCCCGGGTGCCTCGCCGGCTGCATTTCTGCTCTGTCGAGGGCTGCAAGTGGTTCAGCTGCGTGCGGGTCCCTGGTGGGGCTGGAAGAAACAGGAAAACCTTCCCAGGATGCTTGTTGTGCCAGCTGACAGACTCAAGTGAAAGGGAAAACCTTCCTCGGGTCTCTGTGTGACCGCTGTTCTGGATTAAAAAAGCAAACAGAAAAACTATCAAAATACCTTGCTCTTTTTCTCAGTAGATGTTAGAAATAATAGGTTTGGAGTGTGATATACTCTGAGTAATTATAACCATAGCTGAAGCAGTTCTGATTTGGCTAACCATGAATATATTCAGCATCTCACCAAACAGGCTCTTAATGCCTGCAGGAGTTTGTCACGCTAGGAAGGTAATTTTCATAGTGGCAGGTAGTTCTGCCATTTTCAGTATATTAACACTGAATTACTCTTTTTATTCTACCATTTTCTTCTTCTGATTTGAGTTAATATTTCAAGGCCCACTTAGAGCTGAAAGGTTTGGAGTGGCACAGTAATAGGGGTGAGTAGGAGAGGACTGGTGAAATGAGGACCAAGAAATTTATGGCCGAGGGAGGTAATGATGCTCATCGTGGCTACTTGGCCTTAGTAAAACATTACAGTGCCAAGCTATTGTGATATTTTTGTTAAAAGTCTCTCGTTCCTTGTTACCTTCTTAAGAGCAAACTCACTACGAACAGAGTTGCTTTTCTAAAGATGTACTGCAAGCAGTGTGCATTAAACTTTACCTGTTTTGTTTTCTCCGCCTGGTGAAGCAGCCTGCAGTCACAGGATGAAAGGGAAGAGGGAAAAACAACCACAAAGTCAAAAGCATCATTGTAATTCCTGGAGCAATTTGTTGATTTTCCTATTTTCTTTTGGAATATTTCACTTCTCTTTCAAAGATGTGTGTGGTCCTTCATCCTACTCAAATTGGCTTGTCAAGTGGAATTAGAGGTTGCAGAGATTAAGGATTGGAAAAATGAGCTTATATCTTCAGGGAATTTTAGAAACCTGGGTGAGAAAAAAACATAAACATACAGTTGAAAGGATGGGTAGGTGACCTCTACAGGGTAAAAGAAAAGAGTAGCTATAAAAATTTTACTGTAAGACACCAAAGTAAAAAGTGAAATATGGTAGAATGTACTTCTGTGCCCTGCTGTTGGTTATGGGAGTGGGAAAGGACTACTTTCTGCTTTTATTCCATAACTGAAAGGCTGATTTCCAGAGCTGTTGAGCATCCACAGTTCCCATTGATGTAAAATTTTTAGGCACTTCCAGCATTTCTGAAAAATAAGTTTTTTACCTAATGGTAAAGAGCAGGGCTTGATTCCTTCTGGAAATGGAAAGATCTTGTTAGAGTGGTCTGAGATATGTGCAAAGGATTTCTCTCCAGATAATCCTGGGTTAGGAAGCCAATGCTACTTTTGAGGGTTTTGATTCAGATTATGGCTGGCATGAGTTTGCCTGTACAACCAGTTCCTGAAGAGGTGCTGCTGCTGGTGAACAGGAAAGTATTTTTTGTTGTTGCCAAATACTTGAAATAGTATCAGTGTGTCAGGTAGTTAAAAAGAGAGAAGTGATGGTCAAAATAGCATTGGAAATCTCCATGGCTCTGGACTATCTGTGAAGTATAAAATGTGCTCAGTTCTAGCCAGTAGTAAATGTGGGTGATTTCTGTCAAAACTCGATGATCACCAAGGAAAATTGAGTTATTTTAGGAAGTCAGTGAGTCGATAAGCTGGCATCCAAGCAGCTGGTGCTAATGAAGAGGCTGATTTTTTAATTTTTTTAAATGAGATGAAAGAATAAAACTCCTGATAAATTGTAGTAATTACAGAATTTGTGGCTCTTTTTGTAGGAGCAAGCTGATTAAGCCAGATGTCTGAGCCAGATTTGATGCTGGGAAGTTACCTTTGCCTTACCAAATGTTTGAGTTTTTCAGACCATCTGTTGACACCTGACTTTTGGCATCATTCACTTGGAAACAGTGGCACAGGCGGCAGAGTGAAACAGCCACAGCTCCACAATGCCCTCCTGTTTGGTCACAGAAGATAAAGATGTGCGTGTCCCATCCTCATTTCTGCTGGTGAACTAAAGGAGACCATGCTGATAGTGCATGGAGCATGGTACAGCTCTGCCATGACCCGTCTGTGCCTGCACCAGTGAGATGGGACTTGGGAGCACCCAGTGCTGGCTTCTTTTTACAGCCACAGGGGTTTGGTTTTTTTCCTGTGAAAGAATGAACCCCTGGGGATGATTCCTGATTAACTGATGCTTTCCTTTCATTATCTTATGCGTGAATGCGGAGTGAATTTGACCTGCTTTTACGCCATCCCTTTTATCTTTAATACTGTATATGTGGAAAGTGTAGATGTTTGCAGATTCTGACCTCTTGCCAGGTGAGATGCTGCCAGTGTTTTGATGCAGACAGCAGGGGAGTCACGTTGCTGAGCTACTTGTGGCTTCACAAGGGAGTAGTACAGCAGGAATACATGAATTAGGTTTGTGTGCTGTCTGCACTAAGGGCTTGCACAGATGGATGTTAGGAATAAACTGAAGAAGTGTCATCCTTTGTCTGTGGACTACAGACCACCATGTAGCGTTTTTGAATCTCTGTGTCTCTTCTGATGGATAATACACTTACCTTCTAGGCCTGCAAGCATTTGAAAATGAGTAATAGCCATCATTGCTTTTGTACAGCCACGCGCTACCAACTTTCCTGGATGCCAGCTTTTCTGTGCATGCAGTCAGATGTTCCAAGCATAATGTCTCACTGGCTGCAATGGGCCATCCAGAGCTCACTGTCAGAGTGTGATGGATGCGTTTGGTAGAAAGGAAGTCTTTACTCCTTGGAGCTGTTGGTTCTAAATGGTGGAGAGGTGACACTTGCTTCATTCTCAAAATAAACAGTTAGAGGAAGAAATTAAACCCATTTGATTGCCACCTTCCCAACAAACAGGCAAGCATGTATAAACATATTTGGAAACATTCAGAGGTAGAACAGAATGGAATTTGCTTGAATTTGTTTGCCCAGCTGCTGTCTTCCCTGAGGTGCAACTTAGTCCAACCAGGAGGAATGCTGTCCTCACAGCTCTGCTTTCCAACACCTCGGCCCTTGGAGGTGCCAGGAGATGTGAACATCAGTCCTGTCATCACAGTGTAGACTTAATGTATCTGGCACCTCAGACAATGCTTTCTCAAGGGGAAAAATAAGGAATTTACAGTGGGGTTATGCAGGTCCATAGTTAGGATGGATATGCTGAAGTAATCTGCACCTCCTGCACTCATACTTTAAGGGCTCTGGCTTGTAGAAGACTTGCAATTTAGCAATAGTCAGCAAATACTTATTTAAGGTTCAGGAATATGTCTTATATGTAATATGCAAAGACTTCTTTCAGTTGTAAATTCAAGAGTTTTGTCCTTTCCCCCCAACTTGCCAAGGAAGCAATTTTTGAGATTTATTGCTATATTGATGATGTTTGACCTTGGAGTGATTCTTTGATATTTTGTTTTAGATAGTGTGACACTTTACTTGAGAGAAGTAGTGTTCATTTGTTCTTTGATAGGTCTATGAAAAGTAACTTAAAAACCTCTTTCTTTGATTGGTTTTTGGTTTGTTTTGGTTTGTTGGTTTGCTGTTGGGTTTTTTTTTTCCTTTCAGTATAATGAAGGGTTGTTTGTAATGAGTTAGATGTGAATTTGAAAACTCGTCCTTCCCACCAAGCTATTTGCTATAAGAAATGCTATTTTGATTTGAAGTTGGCTTGTCTTTAACAAGACAAATCTTTCTAAGGTTAATTCAAAGTGTTCATTGATTTTTTTTTTTTTCCTCCCAGAGAGAGACCTTTGTGACAGAAAGATAAGGTCTGTATTTCCAAAAAAACCCCACTTCCTTTAAGTTGAAAGGAATTGTCTCTCTGTAAAAGGAATTAAGTGATCTATAATTTCTAGTCCTAGCTTTTTTTTATTCAGAGGAAAAAGGAAGACAAACAAAATTGCCTATTACTCTTTAAAAGCTTTTGCTACTGCTCTGGGCGCCTGGAAGATGCTGATTCTGACACCTTTAGCTCAGCTATTTCAGGTGGGCACTTCATACCAAAGTAGTTAAACCAAATAAATGGTCCTAATATTTCTTTTATTTCTTTGCCTGGAAAATGTAACAGGCTGCATATAGGTTGGATTTGTTTTATTTAAAAGATACACGAAGGGCATCTCCTATGGCTTGTGTTGAATGAGAGATCCTGCTGCCCTCTGTTCCTGCAGTGCTACGGTACCAGTTCCTGAGATTCTTGTGTCATTCTGTCCTGCTTGCTTACTTATTTATAAATCTATCAGTTCCACCAGGGGAAAAAGAGAATAGAAGGTGAATCCTAAGTGAATTTTGTTAGGGAAAAAGGATAAAGTAGAATATGGTATCCTATGAAACTGGTGCTGTCTACAGTCATCACCTGTGGTACATACAATCCTTTAAACTCAGGGTTAGGATTTGTGTTTCTGTCCATTCTTCTGTTTTCCCTGAGCTGCCCAGGCTGACAGATGTTAGCCCTTGCTGGAAAGGCAGGAACAGACAATTCTGCTGTCCCCTGGCAAGGCTGGGGTAGAAGGATATACAGTTCTGGGGTCAGGGCAAAAGCTGGTTTTGTCAGTATCTAATTGGTCAGTAGAAACAGTTCAGGGAAGTGAGAGAACAGCGGAGCTTTGTCCTCCAGTATGACTTCTGAACTATGGGCAGCCAGTCATTAAGATATTGCTTGAACCAGAGGCTCCATCTGGACTGTCTTGCTGATGGCCATGGATGAGTTTCAGACATCAAGCAATCAGAACCTTTTTGTCCTGCCCGGCCTGGGGGCTCTCCCCAGGCTCTTCTTCCCAGGCAGGACCCAGCCACAGGGCCAAGGTGTCACTCATGAAGTGCCTGCGACATTTTGGAGACATTAATGGCTGGGCAGAGGAGACAAACCCAGACTGAGCTCTGGGATGACCACAGCAGCTCGACCTGCTGGCTCACAGGCAGGACCACGCCTGCAGCACAAAACCAGCTGGAGCCTGGCCTTCAAGGACCAGCTCTTCACAAAAGCCTCTGCCTCAATGGAATGCTTTAGAAAGGGCACTGCCACTGTTTTTTGTTTCAGAAATCAGTAGCACCATGGAGGGTTCTGCCGCTTTGTGGATTTAGAATTGTGACTTGTTGTGGAGAGAAAAAGGGCACACAGTACCATTTTCTCCTTCAGCTGAGCTAATTCCCACATTTTCCTCCTCCCTGTTTGATTACAAGTTTATTCGTTCTCTAGCATTCAGTTTCCTTTGCTTATCTGTAATGCTGCAACCATGTCCTTCCTAGAGATCTTTAACTAGAGGTTGTTTTCCCAGTTATTGATTTGATGAATTACTGGAGAAATATCTGATAGCTGGTTTTTTTGAAAGCAAGCACATATCTTGGGGACAGAGAACATTTTATGCTTTAGCAGTGCACTCTGTGTGGCCCAACATACCTTCCTGTGCCTCCAGGTCTTCATTGTTAAACCCCTGGGTAGAGGGGTGGCAGCAAATGGGCACCATAATTAGGTCAGACGAGGCAGGGAGTGTCAAATGGCAGGAGAAAATGGAGTCTATTTCCAGAGCTGAGAGGGAGGGAAGTTGGAGTGGAGCTAGGACTGATGATTTGTATTCAGACATGAGAAATAATTTTTAATCCTTTTTTTTCCTGTTCAATTTTCTACTGTAATTAAAAGCCAAATGGCCATTTCCAGGCATCTCTGCTCATCAACTTTATGGATTGGTGTCAGCTTCTGCTCTGAGAACAATGTATTTTAGATGCTCTTGTGACTGCATGTGGGCTGTTTAAATCAGGTATTGATAAAGAAGTCTGGAAACATGCATTCTACTCCTCTTTCTTCGTTATGTTTCTTCTTTGAGATAGGGGAAACCAGCGCACTTCTGTGTGATCCTAAGGTTCAGCTCCTCTAAAGCGGCATCAGGGCCTCCTGACTTCTCCTGATATATTTGGTACCGATAGAAAATGTTCATTGTCTTTCCCATAGAATAGAATGGATATATTTTAATTGTAAGACTTCTGAATTTCAGCCACTGTCTAGACCAGTGGTGACTGGTGTTGCAGTCTGTACCTTTGCAAAAGCAAGACAGGTTGTACTGCTTGGCCCCGCATCACTGCCCCTTTCTCTACTCAAAAATCTTGTTCAACGTTCCTAAATTCAGCTCCATCCGGCAGAGAAGTCAATTTGCTCTCCAAAGCCGAGAAATTGCCCACGACAATTAGAAAGTGTTGCAACCATTAAGTGGTTCTGGTTACATCTGTTTCTGAGAGTGACAAAGCTTCTCCCAAAGGCTGCAGAAGGGCTCTGCGGCGGCTGATGAGGAGCAGTATAGTGGGACAGGAAAGCACAGATGTCTGCCTGGGTAACCCTTCTGTCAGCCTGATGGTGTTACTTGGGATCATCAGAAGAAAGCAAGAGCTGATTCACCCTCTTATCATGGGACTAAATCCGAAACTCAACTTGTTCGAAGAGGTTTGGGTCTCTCTGTGGCAGGATCAGTGGCTGCTGCTGGTCACGGCATCCCGAGACACTTGTGCTGGCCACACAGATCACAGTTGGTTTGAATTGCATATGGTAATTCAATTTCTCCTCAAAGAGTGAGCTAACATTAAAGTGAGTGCAAGTGAAGGGCATTAACTGAGCTCAAGAGAAAAACACTAGTTTTAACATACAGGGTGTCTCAGATTTCTGGCTCTGTGTGAGTATGAAGACCTTGTGTGCAAAAGTATCATTTCAAGTTTAGATATTTTCTCATAAGGGATGAAATTACTTCATTAATGTGCCACTTGGGGCTAGTTTTCTTTACACGAAATGTGACTGATTGAACAGTTTTTTCTCTGTTATAAACATTTAGGATTGAACACAGCAGTCTGTGTGTATGTGATATGCATTTGTGTATTTATGTACAGTCACACTGCCATAGACATGCTGTTCTATACTTATATTTACCAATATGGGTTATATCTGAAGTACTAGCTGTGCCATGCATATGATACAACTGACCTTAGAAAAGATACCAAAGGTAATAATAGACAGTGTGGGTAGAGTTTGTGCATGTTCTGGGCATGTTAGATGCACAAACAGTGCATAAATATCAAAGAACAGTGTCTTGGAATAATTTCTTTTAAATGCAAAACATATAAAATGTTAATCTGAGTTGCTTTTTTATGAGTCTCAAAAGAAAAGGGGAAAGTTAGTTGTGAATTAAGTTGGATTTTTTTGGTTGATACTTGTTTCATTTTGTGTTATTGCAGAAACTGGAACACAAAGAAGTTTTGGTTGGCTTGTTGTTCCTGGTTTTCCCATTCATCCCAGCCAGCAACCTCTTCTTCAGGGTGGGATTTGTTGTGGCAGAGCGAGTCCTTTACATGCCAAGGTAACTATTGCAATTGAATTTGTTTCCAATGAGACCACCATCTCATTTTCCAAAAGCAGACATGATTGCTTCTTCCCTTTTAAATACTTCAAACAACACACTGCCTTTTAGTTTCGGTGTGATAGCATGAGAGATTTTACAGGCAGCTGAGAGCAGATTGCTTGGCAGGAACAAAGCTACCCAAAATCCCTGCTTTCTTTTATTTTTTTAAACATAGATTTTTTGGTGTGCTTGTCACAGCTCAGTACAGAGATGAGGTGGTGTTTCTTAAGAACTGTCCTCCAAGACACTCTTTCTTGGTAGCATTATCAAATTAAATTTTTCAATGTCTTTACTTAAGCAGCTGAAAAGCTAACCTGTGATATTTTTATTGTGGTATTGTTGAGCTTTCCCACTACATTAGGTGGTCAGTGAATACAAAGGAGACTATTGCTGTCTTAAAAGTCTGCTGGCTTCAGTTGTGGAACATGAGCATGATTTCCTGCCTGTAAGCTATTGACTGCACATCTAAGAGTGGAGGGCTTGCAGTTGTTGAACAGAGTGAGGAAAATCCAGCCACTTCTCCATTCCCCAGCCAGTGCCCTGAAGTTTCCCTAAGCTTTCAGCCTCTAGCAGTTGTCACTTTAGCAGTTTGGGTGTTTCCAGTTGCATTTACTCCAGGACAGCTTTGAGGTGTCACTTCTGACATCTCGACAGTATCCAGACCAGAGGCTGCAGTGGCAGTCAGACACCATTCATCCCAGATGCACCAGACCATAGCCCGTTTCTCAGAAGCACAGGCTGGTTGAGGTTGGAAAGGACCTCAGGATCTGGTACAAATCCTCTGCACAAGCAGAGCCAGTTGCCTGGGACCATGTACAAACTGCTTTTGAGGATGTCCAAAGAGGGAGACCCCGCAGCCGCTCTGGGCAACTTGTGCCAGTGTGGTTTGTCCCATCCATGACCATAAATGGATTCTGCATCTTGGATGCTGCAAGTCAGAAAGCCCAATTCTACCTTTGGATGCAGAGGGTCAGCATCTGTTATATCTAATGGGAGCTGCCATTGTGGAGCTTTTGACAAAGACAAGTCCTCTGTTTCACTCTGGATTACTTTGTGACAACTGGAACAAAAGTTTTATTCCACAAAATGTTTAAATTGTATTCCTCAGAGATTGTGGATCCAAACATCCTAAAAATGCTTATAAACTTTTGCAAAACTGTGTATATTCAGATTGTCATTTGTGTAAGCACTACCACAAAAGGGCAGCTCATTAGTGTAAAACTTGGGCTGTGTAGGGGCTGTTGCATTTATTACAAGCTTCTTATGCAGGTAGACTGTATCCCTGTGCCTTCATTTACTGACAAGCTTTTTAGGTCAAATCCTGCTGATGTTATTCACATCACTAGCCATGCCTTTGTTTGCAGAGAGCGTACCTGAAAGTGTAGTGAGTGAAAGTTGTCCCTTGGATTTATTTTGCAAATGATACCCTCAACTTGCATCATTTCAAATTAACTTGGAAATCAAATTGCTTTAAATTCATGCAACAGAAAATGAGGAAACACATGAAAGCGCAAGGCTATTAAGGAAACAGTCAGCTGAGCACAGGGCTGTGTTGAGTGGTTGCATTTCTGAATCTCAGAAGAACAACTGTGGAAAATACTTCAGCCGTCAGCAGTTCCTTGTCCTCCTCCAGATGAGACTGCTGATATAATGAGAGGAGGGGCAATGAAGAAGAAAAAAGGGTGTGTTTGCACAGAGAAAATTAATCAGCGTTAACATGTGTGCATATAGTTTGTATAATGCTTTTCATCTCCCTGAGGGCTTTGCAAATATGTGACCTACAAAGTAGGTAATTGATAGTTGCTACATTTTATTTTTTTTTCCCCCGCCAGTTAGGAAAACTGAGGCAGAAGGATTAAATGATTACTCTGGACTAAGTCTGTGTCTGAGTCCCTGGGTCTCATACTGGATCACTCCTGTCCTGCTGTGCAATATTTGGTTTTTGCTCTTAGCCCAGGCTGGCAGGGAGTTGGCATGAAAAGGGAAGGCAAACCCTGGCAGTGGATGGGAAAGGTGGGCAGTTTCCAGCCAAAGGATCTGGAAAGAGTTGAGCATCTCTTGAATCCTCCATGTGCAAAATGGCCTGAGTGGTGAAGGAGACTTCTGTGAACATTCATGGCATTGGCAGCACAAAAACAATGTGATTTTGTTTTGTTTTCCCCTGGGGAACATGGCAGTTTAGTAGTGATGGCTTTGGGAACCACTTGTGTTCTTTTTTTAAAACAGCCTTTAGCAGTTTTCTCATGTTTTATCTTGAAAAGGGGTTTTCCTATCCTTTGCCATTCCTTCTCTAAAACTCAGCAAATCAGAGGTTGTCATTCAGCTTTATTTAGACAAAAGTCCTCGATCATATGTAGAGAACTAGGTGATTTGTGGTTTTGGGCTTCAGCTAAGAGGTGCTTTTCTAGCTCTGTTTCAAGTAATAGCCTTTTATTAATATTTATGGATGTAACACTTGAGCATTATGGATGTAACACTAGAGCATTATTAGCTGGATCAGTGAAAGTGTTTCACAGCCTGAAGTCCTAGTTCAGTGTTGCTCAGTAGTTACCTGGGGAAAATGTCAATACTTTTCAATGAAAGTTAAGTAAGGACCCAAGAATTTATGTAAAAGATATTGTAAATAGAAAGAGAAAGAAATAAGCCTTTTGCTTGATGTGTAGTTATGTGTCTGGGTCTTGTCTTCTGGAGATTGGTGAATATTTGGAACAATTCCTCTTCTGTATGAAGCCCTGCCTCGGGGAAAAGGCATATATGTCAAAATGGCTGAATGTTTTCCTTAACTGGGTTTAGCTAAACAGAAATATGTGGAGAAAGTATTTCTTGTATTTATTTTTCATTTGAGGATTACAAGCACTTGTTTAAACCAGGAATTTTTAATAATAGTATTACTTTAGGCTGAAAAATTTAATTGAAAACAATTTGGTATCTTTTAACTTTGAAATTTTGTTGTTGTTGTTTTCTTGCCGATAAAAGGGGAAAACTTGGTTTTAGGAGGGCAAGGGGTGTGAAATACTTGCCTTGGGAGTGGTGGACAGGATACAACTCTCTAGGCCACACTTTTTCAAGGAGGCATCACAATAAATATAGCTGGATCAGTGAAAGTCTTAAACTGGAGGTTTTTCCTTCTTCAAAATGTCAATGCTAGTGCTGCTCGGAGCACCACAGACAGCCTAATGATTTGAAAATCCAGAAGGAGTGTGCAACCAGTTATTCTGGGTTGTGAGCAATTTGTCTGTACTTACACAGGAGCACCAGCTCTTCCTCTGTGTAGCCCTTCACCATGCAGAAACAGAGGGGCTTTCTAGGAGCTGCCTGCCCTCCTGATGTACCAACAGAGCTGGGGTTGCTCTCACCTCATGGGATCAGACCTTGCCTACCACAGCAATTTCTGTTTTTCCATCTTTCACTGCTAGCCTCAGTGCCTCCTGGCTGAGCTGCTCTATCATAGCTGGACAGCTTAAACGGTTTTCACAATGTCATAGGAACCAGCAAATCAACCAAAACATTGCTATATGGGGTATTTCCAATTTGCTGAAAGCAATAGGCAATCCAGTGGTACCTGCACCATTTTTATGGCAACTCGTTTGTGGTGGGTAATGCAGTGAGTGGGTTGCAGAGTGCACAGTTACTCTTTCCTAGCACAGGCAATTACGGGTTGCTGTCATTTTCTTTACCAGCTCCTCACTATATCAAGAGTAGATGTTGCAACCCTAATTGTCGATACTAGAAGATGAGATCACTGCAATATACAGGATGGCATTTGCTTCACCATCTATCTCAAAATCGGCAAGGAAGCCAGCATCCAGAAAAAAAGCACACTTATATTTTCCAGAAACTTAACACGTCATGATAAAGCTTTCCCCATGCCACAGCGAAGCAGGGACCGTATGAATTTTTGGCTTTGCATAGAGCATGTTTTCGATTCTTTGTGCTAATGCATTTTTCCCAATTATTGCAATTAGGTACATTATTAACTTTTGTGATTGGAGATTAAAAAAAAAAGAATCTGGTGGGCAGTGGAATTGTCTGTAGCTTTTATGAACCCCATAATTCCTGAGCAAAAGTCCCCATTGTTTCGAGGCAGCCAGTTGAGGACAGGAATTACTGCTGCTCCTCTTTTCTGGGAGCATGTTACATTCTCCACATTGTCTTCATTCTCTTAAAGGCCAGTTGTGCAGTGGAGTGATGGTGTATTTTCAGTTTCCTTTGCCACTCTTTCTGAGTGGCTTTCTCTTTGCCAATCTTTATTGTTATTTGAAGCTACAAGTTCACCAGGAGCTGAATTTCTGCTTGCCTTTCAGAATTCTTTCAGTATTAGATCAGATCCTGTAAGTGGATCATCTAATTTACAGAAGAAGCTTCTCTTTTCAATTGGAGTCAAACAGTGACCCCAGCGAGGTCAGCAGTGAAGGTCCCATTGGCTCCATGGAGGCTGTTTATCTTCCCCCTGATCTCAATTCAGCAGCATAATTAAGCTTTTTGCCAGTTTTCAAGTTAAGTCCACAATGCATTTGGGATTTGTATGTGGAATGTAAGCTACACCTGTTCCATTTACTTAAAACAAACACGATGTCATCGCTGTACTCTGTTACTGCTGTTCTTGCGAGGACCACGGAGCAGCTGAAGTTCAGGAGAAGCTGGATAATATTCCCTGTAATTCAGTGTGTACCTGAGGGCATTGGGAGGGAAATGGGAAGGCATTTGATGGCAATGGACCAGACCCCAGCCCCAGCTGAGTCCCTCTTTACTGTAAGGGATACCTGTCCCTGCTCCAGGGTGTCAGTTTGAGCAGCAGTCTCGAAAATAGCTTGTGGCTGGTGGTGAGGTGTGGTCAGGACTTCAGCTGAGGCAAATGATTCTGGTTCTGCTTCTCCATCCAAAAATTAAGGTTAATAACTCTACTCTGCCCTTCAGAAGGGGGCAGAGACAGTTCTTATTAATTAACATAGGAAGGCTAAATGCTGCTCGCAGCTACCTCTAGATGTGTATCTGAACTTTGCTTCTGCCTTTGGAAGGCTTGCCCCATCCCTGTTAAACACTTTAAGGAGAAATCAAGGCAGCCATCCTCTGTTAATGCAGGCAAGAAATGCTGAGTCTCTAGTGCCATATATTTTGGCAAAAGGCAGTAAAGATGTAGGAACGAAAACTGAAATGGTTCTGCAAAGCTGAAAAATGTTAGCTCATGGCGCATTTGGTCTAGACTGCAGCATTGAGTTATTTGAACTAAATTTAAAACACACTTTTGAGAAACGTGTTGCATTTTGGACAGGTACAATCGATTCAGGGGAAAGCTAAATTTGTGTGGAGTTATGGACATTAATGGCTATACTGGAGAGATTTCTGGTTCCGTTGTGATAGATTAAGTTAAAGGAAAACCTTCAAATGCATTTATTCTGCTATTGAAAATTATGCAGATAGGTAAAGATATTGGCTTTAAAAATAACAAATTAAGTGAATGTCGTCTTACAGAAGTAATCTACTTGGTCATGTTGCTTAAAAGAGCAGTTCTTATTTACAACAGAATACATTGGCCTTAAAAAGATGCCTTGTGAGATTAAGTAGAAAATACTCGCTACATGGAGTTTTTGGAGATTTTCAATGGAATTGAATGGGAAATTATGCCCCTACTATAGAATTCCAGAAGTTATTATGTTATTAAATTAAAACTGTAGCACACAGACCCTTCCCCACCGGACTATATAAGATTTAGGGAAATTTCTGTGGAATTCCCATGGAATTATATAATATTTTTCATTTATAAAATGTTTTCTTTCCATAATTCATATAGTAGTGAAAAACCTCAAAGATTCCTGTATTACCTGTAAATAGAAATCTGTAAGGGAAATCTTGGACTCAAAGACTCTAATGAATGGGGCTTGGTTATCACGTGACTTTTTGGAAGGAAAGGAAGGGAAATGTGTCCAAGCGTTGAATAGCAATTCCAGGGTTAGCAAAATCATTCATTTCTAGTCCATATTTTCTCTCTAATAAGGAATAGTTCCTGCATTTTCTCTAGTTATATCATATTCTGCCTAGAGGACTGCATTCCTTGTGGAGTTAAATCATTTTGATGACTTAGCTGATCATGTCTAAGTGTCTTTAATACAGGCCTGTACAGCTTTTAATTTAGAGCCAATGACAAAGTCTTAACACTAACTCATAAGGTATCTTTCCAAATTAGATGTACTCTGCCAGTGCTTATGGTTCTCTGTGTCTTTGAATTACAACATGCAGACTATTCCAGGAAAAACCTGCTTAATTGCAGTGAAAATTTGACATTCCATTCAGGAGACTGAGTAGTAAGTTAAGTATGCTGCCAGTTCCTTGGTGTCACACTGATATTTCTGAGCTGTAAGGCTGGTTTTTATCCAATGGGATTTTTTTGTATGTTAAATATTATACCTTGATGGTGTTCCTGAAGTTTTTTTAAAATCTCTAGTAACTAAAAAAAGGTTTATCAATTCCGTGTTGTCATTACAAAGAGACAGGCAATTTAAACAATGCTTTTCCCATTGTCCCCAAAACTCAGTACCAGTGAATGCTTGTGACAGAGATACATCCCACATCCTCCTTACCTTTGGACATTTAGTCCAAAACATTACTGTTACAACAGGTTTTTGCCTTGTAGTAGCATTTGGTTGAGAAAGTTTTGGTGCAACATTTTCCCATGAAAAATACAACGTTTTAATTAACGCCAAACTTTTTGTCAAGATGTACTTGACTATACTGAAACTTTAGATAGAAAGGCTGGAATCAAAATACTTCTCCAACCCAGTCAAATGGAGAGGAACAACAGACATGGACAGTTGGGTGGAGTGGCCCAGAATTGCCTCTTTTGGGGGCACACACACTCATGTGAGAGTTGGGACATCAGGGTTCATCTGCCACACACCAGCATTTCTTCAGGACCAGTAGGGCTGATCTGCATCCTGCTGGATCACTCCGTGGGGACAGTTTGATCTGGACCTGATCTAGGCCCATGCTTGCCTTCTTGTCCAGTTAGTCAGCCTGGAACTTGCTGAATTTAGGCTAGCTTTGTACCAACTGCAAGGGAGAGCCTTGATCCAGCAGTAAGCTCAGCAGCGCAAAGAAAATTCCTCAGAATTTCCGGAAATTCGTACCAATGGAGTGTGGTTATTCCAGATCAGCACATGGGCTTTCATGGCTGGGGAATTTTGGGCACCCCAAACTCAGAACTCTACACGTGCAACCCCAGCTCTGAGCCTAAGCTGGCACAGTGTTTTGAACCTGGGTGGTGCAATTTGCAGGAAGGGCCCCAACTTCTGAGTTTCTGGCTTTTCCGGGTGACTCAGGAAATGTTTCTGTTTGTTGGAAGGCTGGACTTTATGATCTTGGAGGTCTCTTCCAACTGTAATGATTCTCTGTGATTTTATGACTCAAGTACAAGCTAGCAAGCCCATACAAAGACACTCTTTTTCCAGATGGAAACTTTTTTTTTTTTTTTAAAAAGTCCAGATTTTATCCTGGCCCAAACAGGTCTAGCCTTGAAAACCTTGACATTTTTCATTAAACAGCATCTTTGCTACTCTACCAGCACAGCTCATCACTGGAGCTGCATACCTGGGAGTGCTTTTTGGGGCAGAAAGAACCACCCTGGCCATGCTTATTTTTTGCCAGTGCTCCTTTCCACAGTCCAACTGCTGTGGTGAGGCAGGAGCAGCCCACAGGGCATGCCAAGCGTGCTCTTTGCAATCAATTACTCCCCATTAGAGAAGTGCTAGCAGAGCCGTTGAGTTTAACGGGGATGAGCTGCCTTTTCCCCTGCAGCAACAGCCCTGCCTGCGAGCTGCATTTCATCTGACTTGGACTCTTGTTCCAGTGTGTTTCCTCTGCTCAGGCTGCAGAGATGGAATGGCTGGGACTAGGAGCATGTAAAGCATGTTGTGCTGGGTAATATACATGTGGGGCAATATACTGGGGCTAGGAAGCTTGTAGGGAGCTGTAAAACTGCTTGTGTTCAGCGTTTGGATCTGGCAGCAGATGCAGTCTTTCACAGGGCTGTGCTCCCCGCTCTCTGAAGGGCAGCAGCAGGTTGGGTACTTAGTGATGGACACAAGGGTTAAACTTGCTACAGAGCAGCCTGAAAGTGAGGATTGGTTTTTATGGAGGGAAAGGGAGTCATCTTAAATAAGTGCTGCAAATCAAGGAGGAGTTTTGCAGCCCAGAAGAGCCTCCAGGGTGAAATGTCAAGCCAAGTGCATTTTCTAGTCTCAATATAATTTTGAGATAATCCCTTTTGTTGCATCTGCAGCCCTTGAACAGGGTGGTGTTTCTTCCATGCTTTGACAGGCTGCTTATAGGCAACTCTTCCAGACTGCTGGGTATGCATGTATGCATCTGGATTCTTATCTGGGCTGAGCTCTGAACTCTGCAATAACTGCTTTGATGAAATCAGTGGATTTACTCTGAGTTTACATGCTTGGAGTTGAGATTAAATCAGTTTAAAAAAAACCCTCCAAACAACTACTTCAGACATTTGACATCCACAAAATTACCATTAAAAAGTGTGAGAAAGGCATCTTTTTGACCTAGTTTCCCCCACCCTTTTCAGCTCCTCAGTTTACAGCCCCACCTGTGTGAGTTAGAAAAGGATGGAGCTGCAAAGCTGTTTTCCTATCTGCCCATGCACCCCTCCATGGAGTGGAAACCTATGCTGTGCAGTCAACTTGGGAAATACAGTGGAATGCCTGACTAGAACATGCCTTGGTCTTCAGGAGCTTTCTGCAGCACTAGGTCTCCGAGCAATTTCTGGGGGACGTAAGGTGGTTTCTGATGCAGGCAGATTGCTGTAGCAGAACATCCTGATAATCTTGGGCTGCAGCACTAGCAACACGACTTGGATTAGGTGCCATCACCAAGAGCCAAATGGAGTGAAAACTGTTCCTGACTTTTACTAAAAAGTGAGAGAAACATGATCCATAGATGTGTGTAACCATTGTTGCTAACAGCCTTGCCTTGGGAAAGGAGTCATAATGGGCAAGGGAAAGGTTGGTTTTGTAATCTAATTACCCGAGAAGTGTTTGCAAATATTGAGTTATCTAGTATTTTGGCTTTATTTTTAATTGGGAGATACATGCAGAGCCCCATGGAAAATGGGATCTGCGTGCCACCTCATTCCCATCTGCTCATGCCTCCTTGCAGGTGGAATAATATTAACAAACCAAAGAAATTATAGACAAAAATCTGTCATTGCACAGCTCCCTATGTGCAATCTGCCAGAAACACATGGCAATGGCACAGAGATTTTCCCTGCTGGGTGCAGCCCTGCCCTCGTTGCAGTTCAGGGCATTCTTGAGGTACCACTTCAGCACCGCAGGAGTCTGAAACATGAGGAAGCATGAAACCATTGGTCTGCTGGCCCATTTGCACAGTTTTTCTGCTGCATCATTGAATTTCTGAAGTCACAGGTTCTCCTATAATAAGTGTGCTTGTTGCGAGCCTACAGGAAAAATATTATGTTAACCTGTTGGGCTGTTTGTCAGGTCCTGCATTGCAGGACCCTGGGGACCACGCTGGACCATGGACATTCCACACTGGAGAACAATTGCTGTAGCAGGTTGTTGCTTATCCTACGAAAGGGGGAAAAAAAAAAAGCTTAGCAAATTTACAGTAATCCAGTGGAAAATGGACTTAAAAAAAGCCGAGTGGATTGAGGATTTTACTTGTTTCCCATTGTTATGGTTTTGGTACAAAGTATTTCAGGAAAGTGTTTGCTTGGCAATGCCAAGACAAAAGCTCTTCGGGGCAAATTGTTCCCTCCCTAGAAAATGCTAGTTAACTAAAAAACCAAACAGACCCCAAACCCACGACCCTGCAGCCTCAATACATATGCAGATAGCTATGGAGGTGTCTGGAATGTAGTACTTAATGGTAAGTTTTTCAAGTTGCAAACAGGTCTTGGATGAAAGGTCCTTTTGAGACATTTTCCTTTTTTTCCTGTAAAAGTGTGTGAATAAAAACTGGTTTCCTGATAAGCCAGTGGTAAGGTTTGATATGGAGCTGTGTCCCTATCACTCTGCAGAAAAAACCCCTAACGTATTTGCAGTGTTCTTTGTGCAGGTGATGGCAGGGGCATGGCAGAATATCCATATAGGAAACTACCTGGCAAGTTACCTTCTTCTGCTAAGTGCACCCTCACCTGTTATGGCTCTTTCCACCGGGGTACCACTGCTTGGGCTGCTGCTGACTTGCTGGAACTCAGAGCAGCATCCAAAGACTTATCTGTAGCCTGGTGAGGTCAGGATCAAATCCCAAGGGAAGTGGGATGAACTTGCATCGGGGCAGGGGGTGAAGCGTGGTGGAGGCTCTCCAGGTCCAGTGACTGTCAGGGCATGTTGCTGCTGCACCAGGTCCGTCTTCACAAGCTGGGTGCCTCACTGGTTCAAAACTGCATGGTCGCTGTAGTAAAGCTAATTTCTTCACTGGGACTGTAGTGTCTAGTGTGAGACAAGTGTGTTGTAAACTATGAGTGATTATGTAGGTCTGGAACTAGGAAACAATAGTAATATAATTTGGGGGGGGTGGTGGGGAGGTTGACAGATGCTCTAATACATTGCTGTGGACGCTTTTGTTTTGTTTAGAGCAGACCACAGGATATGGAAGGAGTCTGGATTAGGACTGATTTCACCATAGTTATTTGGCCTTAAGGTAGAAATGTAAAAAGAGATGCAAAAATTACTAAGGATTTGTCTTTGGGGATGTTGCAGGGAATTATTTTGCAAACTACTTGTGGCATGAAATCACAAATGCACATGATTTACTGGCAGCAAAGGACATGAGTGCTTTTTGTGCTTCTGGAAGTCCTTGGCCTGCAAAAGGCCTGCAGCCAGGAATGTAAAATCTGCCCTCAGCCAGGGGATGGGCTTGAACTGACCGAGTCATTAAAAGAGCCATGCAAAAAGATAAGGTTCCACCTGACATCTGCACTGAAAGGTCCTACCCATGGGTGTGTCCTCCCCACCCTTTCCTTGATGACTTGTGGCAGGAAGTGGTCTGAAGTTTTAAGCCAAACTCACTGGATTCTGAAAATAAAAATACGTAATTCATGCTGTCTGATCCTTTCCTTTCTTTTCCTTTCTTTTGGGTTCCCATGGACTTTACAGTACAGGCACATTGCCTGTAGGATAGTTAGATTCTAGTTGTGGCACAATTCAGTCCTAACTCAGTTGTAATGTCATCAAAGTTATCTCTCTCTTATTGAATTGTAGATCATGCTTCGACCCTGCCCTTTAACCTTACCCTTGGCAGCTTTGTGTTTTGGAAGGCTGGTGTGTCATGACTCATGAGCTATGCAATTCCCATCCGGCAGCTATTTCGGAACTCATTCCCCTCTGTGTTCAGACTTACTGCTGAACTCTATAGTCTTGTTGCCTTTCTGAGTAGGGAGCCTGCTTCTGGGTTACCTACCTGTTTACCTCTTGGGGAGTCCTGTGCTCTGTTGAGCAAGATGTCTTGGTTTCCACTGTGTTGTGGATAGAGTCCTCGACTGCAGCTTCCTCGCCCTGTTTGCCAGTCCCCTGTCAGCAGAGCTAATCCCTTTATTGCCATGTCTTGGGTTCCTGCTCTGTAAGAGAAAGATGACAGCAGACCTCCCTTACAAAGTGCTTTAGGAGGCCCTGATGGACCGTGCTGTGTGGAGCTGGGCACTGCTATGTGCTGGCACTGTGTCACTGCCAGTGCAGCTGGGATGGGACCTGCCATCTGAGCTGAACTCAGTGTTATGGCAATGCAGTGCAGATGTTAGAGAACAACCCCTGGAAGCAGCACCTTTCCCAGTGGCTGTGTGAGGTGTAATGTGATGCTGGCTGTGCCTCAGAGAAGCAGACTGAGTACTGCTGCTAAGGCAGAAATTCCCAGCAGCTGGGACAGGATTTGACATAAATACCAAGACATTGACGTTTGCATTTTTTGTTTTCTGGACACATTCATGATTCTGCATAAAGGGCCCGTTTTTGAATATGTGAAGGTGTAGGGAAATTACTTTGACAACAGCCTTGTGCTAAAGCAATTAAATAATATTTATGCCAGATAATTAATTCCAAGGGAAGGATAAAATTGCGGAAAGGCAAAATTACAGAGTGAAACCTGTCTGCAGGCTTTTGAGGCATTTCTTGTTGGAAAGGGAGGGAATTATTACAGAGATTAGCTTTTCAGGGGTTTTAAAGTAGGGTTCAATAGCTATAAAGGTTGGAATGTTTGGCACCAGCATTCCTGTTTGTAGCTCTAAATACTTGCAGTTAATGTAGGTGCAATAAACATATATTTGCAAAAGACTTAATGGAAAAAAGCAGTGCAATTGCCACAGAAATGTGTTGCAGCAAAGTGCAAGCATAGTTAAGTGAAGAAGATATATAGATAACCACTTATTTATTATCTCCCAAAAAATGGGAGAACTCAAAAACAACAGTGAAGAAGTTTTGAATGATCACCAGATCTGATGTTGTCCCTAGATTTACCCTGTGTGTGTACTTCTCTCAGTGTTCTAGAAGGCATTTGTAGTGTGCCAGAGCCCAGTGTTGTAAATCAGTACATGCAGGAGAGACACTTTTTTTCCACATAAAAAGAAGAGTTCTCCCTCTCCATCCTGAGGAAGACTAAGCTAATGTGCCCAGCTCTCCTAGAGGGCAGATAAACTATGCTAAGAATCATGCAGACAGCTTTTTGAATATGGAACATTTTTCTGATTTCCACATTGACTTTCACCGTATCGCGTACTTGCTTGCAAGGTCAGCTCTGACAGGGGAATTGTGTTCTTAGTGTTTTCTTACCTTGTAGCAGTCTCAAAGGGAAATTGCTTGGACATCTAGCTACAGACCAGGAAAGCTGGTGGATCTTTGGCTGGAGTGTGGGTGGGTGTAATTATCTCTCTGGCTTCTGCCTGCCTTCATTCAAGTGTTGGATTCAGCTGCAGTTCAAGCTGTTTGGGGAGGGGTGTTCTTTTGACCCTGTATATTGATCATATCCAAGTATTATTCCAGAGCCTTCTGCCTCACTTTTTTCATCAAGGGTAGCGGACTGGACTAAGATATCTTTTAAGTCTAACACTAAATCAGGTGCTAAGTAACATAAAGAGTTGTAGATAAGCTAATGAAATTCGTTGAGCAATAGAAATTGAAATTCCTTTTAAAAAATGCCAAGTGGAATTAGTGGCTTAGTAAGTATGGCAACTGAAAGTACTGGATTTCCAACTCAGAAGGAGCATCAGTGGAAGAATTAACATAACTCTTGAATTAAAGTAAACAATTACTGAATTTATTTAAAGTTATACAGGAATAAGACTTCAGCCCGAATGTGGTTTGCAAAAATGCTGCAGTAGTTATTCATGGAGAGCCAGGAAAGCACCTGAGGGCTGGCTGCTGGAAAAGACCTTGTGTTGGTTCATGGAAGGGCAGCAAGGCAGCTCTGCTAGTGCATCTCAGCTGTTCTGGGCTGGGCCCTAGAACGGATGGGCTGGCCCTGATGTATAAGTACAAGACCCAGACAGGGACTCCTGCCTTTTGACGAGGTCTCTGCCACCCACTCCTGCTGCGGCATTGACTACAGTGCTTGCTCCCCTGCCTCAGCTTTGCAATTTGTAAACTGGAATTAAAACCTGCCACCACTGGGATTGTTTAGAGACTTCCCTCTGTTAAAATGCTTTTCATTTCCACACTGCTCCAGTAGTGCTCAGTATTACTGTTATTACATGGTGCTTTCTTAGCTTGCTGTTCAGAGAAGCAGCTGCCTTCCGCGGGCTGGTGTAAGCTACCATTATGCTGGGTGGTATTATGTACACTACTCTACTTCTGGCAGCCGGGTCTATCATTTAGATTAATTTGGAAATTGTGTAGTGACTTGAGGAAAACTGCTATTGAATTGAAGTTTGCTGGCCCAGAAAATATCATTAGTCCAAAACCCCCCTGAAACTGCATAATAAACATGATACTGAATGAACTTGCATGTAAACCAGACTCCTGAATTTTAACTTTTGGTACATTTTCCCTTTCCTTTTTTTTTTTTTCCCAGTATGGGGTACTGCATCCTTTTTGTCCATGGTCTAAAAAAGCTGTCAACATGGTTAAATAAATGGAGAATTACTGTTCTGGCCCTCTTTGCTTTACTGCTGCTGCTCTTCTCTTGGAAGACGGTGAAACAGAACGAAATCTGGCTGTCACGAGAATCCCTTTTCAGGTATGAGTGACCATGGGAGAATACTTGCATTTTTATATTGTTTAAATAATTTTGTTACATGTAGTAGTTTACATTAGCACAGTCCTTCCATTAATGCATCAATACAATTAATATTTTTATTATTATAAAATAACACCTGCTTTATTTTTTTTGGTAACTGTACAAAAAGTGGTATCAGCGCTTCATATGCTTATGCACAGACTTTGGTTCTGACAATCACATTTTTAAGACATGCTGTTTTTAAATAATTCTGATTCTGTAGATTTAATAATAGTGTAACACTTTCCTTTTTAAAGACATAGCAAAAGTTTGTTGCAATGCTCCAGAACGCCATAGTAACGCTACTGAATATATTGAGTTTTCTTTAGCAATGTTCTAATGACAAAAATGAAATGCCATGAAGTGCTGAACTTAATGTACCATATTTCATTTTATTTGATTACTCTTTGCCAAACAGCTCACTTTACAACCTCGTTTATGTATTTTCTTGCACTGAAACAGACTGTTTCATTTTGTGTTTTGCTAGAAAATGTATTGCATTTGCCTCCAGCTGCTTTCAGCAGTTGTCTAATTGTGAAGTAATTGCAGAAACACAGGTGATCTGCACATGGGTTGCTTAGCTTTATTTTCTAACTTATTGGCCAGAGCAAAGTTTAATTTATGTAGCACTGAAAATATGATTTTTTTTTAATGTGTAACCTTTGGTCTTCAGGAACCCATAGTGAAGTCATTGGAGCTCTGTAAGTGGGACTTTTAAAATAAATCTAGAATAGGGGTTTCTTCCCTCTGCTGTGATTCATTGCCTGTCTCCCTGAAACCCTGTTTACTGTTCAAACAGTGGCCATGGTGACCAACTTGGGCTCACACAGCAATCCACGAGATGCACCTCCAGTCCAAACCTTCTGGCTAATGATGGCCACTTAGAGGAAAGTAGGACAATTTCCAAGTTGGACAGCTCTCTTACTGAATGGGAGGTGGGAATATGACAGGTCTATGTGCAGACTTGCAGGCGTCATATGGTATTGTGTTATGCACAGTTGTGGTTTAAGAATGATGAAGTCAAACTGGACCACCTGACAAGAGGACATTTCCTCCTGCTAAGGAGCACTCTTGGGATGATATGGGATGCTGGGGCGTCTGTCGCAGAAGAGAAGGATAAGATTATGTCTCCTTAGTTGGACGCAAATGGATTTCTGTCCTTCCTACCTCCATTCAGACCATCCAACTCAAATTCCAAAGCCATGCCACTGCTTCAGTGCCCCACTGAGCTGGGGCTAATACACCTTGCCTCAAGGGAGAGATTTGGTGTAGCCCAGCACAGTATCCAGGTCTCAGTGGCATTGGTTGAGCTGGCTCACTCTTCAAGTCGTTTGGGGAACACTTGCAGGAGAGAGCTCTGCCCTGGTCTTTTGAGAAGATGGCAAAACTGTAGGTGTGTTCCTGCTGTGTCACCTCATGT
Organism: Grallaria varia; assembly: GCA_013396735.1. Lineage (NCBI taxonomy): Eukaryota > Metazoa > Chordata > Aves > Passeriformes > Formicariidae > Grallaria > Grallaria varia. The sequence goes on from VWZG01006818.1 coordinate 485,838, forward strand.
TGTGGCCTGGCCCTGACAGCCATCAGCAGCAGTGCTAAGAAAGGCAATGTAAGAACAGGGCCAGCAACAAAGATGCTTCTCTCCAGTGCTTTCCCAGCTTGTAGTAATCTGCAGTTTAAAGACTTCCTGAGTCAGGAGTTACTTGCTATTTTTGCTTTTAACAGCCACTGATGGACTTTTCTTCCATGATGTCTCTAACTGTTTTTTCAAATCTATTTATAGTTTTGGCTTCTGCAGCATCCTGTGCTCTGGGCTCTGTTGTTAAATTACACAGCGTGCGCACTAAGATTTCCCTTCCTTGTGCTGTGAGCCTTCTGCTGATTATCTGGTTTGGTGTCCCTTAGTTCTGGTGTGCTGAATGAGTAGTGGGTAACTATCAGCTTGTCACTTAGGATAAAGGCACTTCCATGCCTTTAACCGCCATGCCTTAACCCAAGGCTGTCTCCTTTTCACAGTAGAATCAGCTGGTTTTGAATTCCCCTCATATGGAAGCTATTCTGCATTTCTGATCCCTCTTGTCAGTCTTCGCTGGATCCTTTCAAACTCTAATCCATCCTTATGAGAAGGAGACCATAATCACCTTTCAAGAGATATGTACAGCACAGTAACATAGGACAGCTTTCTGGGTTTTGTTCTCTTCTCCTGCTTCCTGGTCATTTGTTCACCTTTTGCGACCTCTCCTAAGCAGTGGGTGAGCATTTCACAGCACTGTCCACACAAACTCTTAGACAGCTATTGTGATTGGAAATATCTGATTTATAGATATCAGTCTGTATGCAGATTTATGCAGAATTAGGCGGGGGGGTGTACAGACTCTCTGGTACTTGTGTCTCTACCAGAACTGCATTTCATGTGCCATCTTCTTGCCTAGCTTTCCATACTGTGAGATCCTTCTGTGACGAAGTGTAGTTAGCTTTAATTCCTGCAGGGTGATTCATATCTGTGTCACCAGCAAAAGTGTCACCTCCCTCTTTGCTCCCTTTTCAAGATCCTTTATGAACATGAGAAGCAGCTGAGATGCCATTGCAGGTCTCTGGGGAACCCTGCTTGCAGTCTTCTCCAGTTGTAAAAAATGTTCTCATCCTCATGCTCTTTCCTTGCTGTCTTTCAATTAGGTGTTGATTCATGAGAGGACCTTCCCTCTTACTCCATGATGCCTTGAAGAAATTGGAAGTCTTCAGTGAGGGATTTTATAAAAAAAAAACCCGTTTTGAACATATGAGTGCGCAGCATTGATGTGATTGCAATTGACTGGGATATATTTAAATACTCATAAAAGCTTTCCATAGTTTCAGACCATGTACCTGTTGACCCTATCAAAGAACAACAAGTCTGCCCAGCTAACTTCTTTCTCCAATATACAAGGCTAATTTTTGTCTGTTGGACTGTAGTTACCCAGAAGTTTGCTAGAACTAGGCTTAATTATGGTTTTCCCCAAATAACCCAAGGTGGAAATCAGACTTGCTGGTCTGTTTCCCCGTCGAGATCCCTCCCCTGGAGCCAAATGATGTCATGCTCATCACCTCCCATTCCTCTAGTGCCAGTCTCATTTAAATTATAGGCTACCTACCGCAGCTAATAGCTCCACGTTTGATTTCCTTTGGATCCACACCACCAGGCCCAATGGATTTATAACTGTTCTTGGTGTTGATTTGTTTAAAAGCCTCTTTTACTGCCTCTTCAGTTAGAGACAGCGCTTTGGTCCTTCTCCTGTGAGGAAAGGCTCGTGTGTGGCAACCTCCTTTGGTTTCCCTGTAGGGAGCACTGGTGCAGAGATTCCATTTAGCTTTTCTGCTGTGGTCTTTTCTTCTTCAAGCACTACTTTAGACCTCCATCATCTATTTGCCTTTGGGGATCTTTGGCAGGTTTCCTCTGTCTTATGTATTTCATTATTAGCTTTGTTGGCTTTAACAAGTTTTTCTTTAAGTCTCTTTTGGTCTGCCTAATTATGGTTTATGTTTAACTGGCTGACATTTATGCTCTTTTCCTTTTTCATTCTGTCGCTGTGTGTTCACTTTTTACAGGGTGCTTTTCATTTGTCATAGCTTTCTTCACTGTGCTCCTTACCCATATTGGTCCTTTTGCTACCCTTTTAAGATCTTTGGTAGATATTATACATCTCTTGCAAGTCTGTAATATGGTAGGACCCTTCTTGTTGATTGGAAGGAAATGCAAAAGAACAGCATAACAAGAAGATACTGTCATCCCAGGAGTGTGAGAGCTCCTCTTTGGGGCAGAAGGAGGAGGTTGTATATGGCTGATGAGGAGAGGAGGGAGAAGTGGATGGTGGCATATAAAACGGCAATAAATTTAAATGGACAGGAAGAGGAGATAAAAAACAGTAAAGAAGTATGAGGGAAAATAATAAGGAAAATCTATACATGTGGGAAAGGAGACATAAATCAACCTACTTGGTAGTTTCTCTGTGTGTTGAATTTATTTTTTTTTTGAGAAGTATGTGCCGGGAGAATCTTTACTCATTTCCTAGTTCATTCCTCTTTCTGTTGCTGCCTTCATTAATTACTGCTTCTTTCCTCCACTTGTTTTTTTGGTGGTTTTTTTCCCATCAGCTCTATTTTTCATTCCTCCATTTGCTTGGATGTGTTTTTTTCAGAGTTGATCTGCCTTGATTCCTTTGGCTGAGGCCTGTTCTGTTAAATATGCTTTTTCTCTGCTGGTCCAGGAGATGCTTGTGTACTCAGCATGTTACTGCTGTTGTGTTTGTTCCCCATTCTCAAAACTTGCCCTGATTTGACACTGTGTGGCAGCCCTGTTGCCATCTCTGGGTCATTGTTGCTGCTCTCAGTCTGCAGCCCAAGGACCAAGTTTTCTGGATCTAGAAATCCTGCCAGGGGCTGGCTGAAGGCAGCAGTGTGGGGAAGGATGCTGCTGTCTGAGGAAATGATGCATCTCCACACAGGTGCACAAGCATATGTGCTAGGGCTAAATGAGAAGCAAATAAACCACAAGTATAAGAAGTGGCAAAATATCTAGACATCTAAATATTTGAGGCATATTATTCTAAGACATTTCCAGAAATCCCAAGCAGTTTGTCTTTCTCTATTGGCAGGCGAGCAGGGAGGACTTATTTTTTAATTATTTAAGGAACTATGCTATTGAGTGAATGCGCGGGCCAGAAGGTCAGTCTCCACAGGTTCCAGCTGTGGTCAGTGTTAATGTCTGAAGCCAAGGAAGAGGAGGAGAGGGCTGTGGGCTAACCTCTGCATCCTCTGTACTGACCTTTTCAAGGCTTGCCAAGCTGCCATGTTTCCTGTTGCTCCTGGAAAGCATCTGCACACACTGCCCACCTTTACCACAGAGCCTGGAAACACACCAGGCTCCCTGGTTGTAACCAGCAAAGGAACTGTATGAAAGTGATGCTGTCATAATCCTCAGTTCTCCTTCCCAAGCCAGGTCTGCTGACTTCAGTCATTCACAGAAACCACCTCAAATGCGGCATTAACTCTTGTGTTATTTTGTTAACTCTGAAAGCTTGCCCAGCTGAGGAGAGCAAGTGCCACTGCATTTTGGGCATCTTCTGTAGAACAGTTTAATATGGTCCAGCGTTGGTACCTGTGAAATCAACACAAGGGTAGGAGGCCAAGGAAAGTGATTGTTTATGTCATCCAGAGAATAATTTGCTGTAGAGAACCTTTATTGATGACAATGATTCCCAAAACAAAGGAGATCCCATCGGTTTCCCAGGGCCCCCGCTGAGGCAGGAGTGGCCTCATTTCCTTGTAAAATGAGCACTTTTCATATGGAAATCACAGGAAATCAATGCAGCCTCTGCCTGCACCCAGTCATTTTGTATAGCAGAACAGGCACTTAGGAAAACATCAGAGGGGATCACAGGAGACTTTCCCCAGCTGAAACGGGATTTGGATAATGCTGGTATTTGAGGTTAGAAGCTATCGGTGGTATTTTATTTCTCTGATTTATGGCTAATGGGTTTTTGTCTTTCCATGGAGAGGAAGTGTTACATAAAAAGGTTTGCCTATTGTTGATTTTCCATATATGTCACTTACTTGTGTCGTAGTAGAAGTCAAAAGGGAAGGAAATCCTCTGGAGAAGTGACGTCTGATCTCAATGGGCTTGTTTGTGGCTGGAGGCAAATTGGTGCTGTAGGTGTTCAGAAGGGCACGTGTGTGCTGGGCTGGGGAACTGGGAAATAAAAGAGTTTGGAAAAACACACTGGAAAATGATATTGAAATTGTGAGAGACTGGGGTCTTGTGGGAAGCAGAAATGGAAAAAACATTGTGTTCTTTGTTATTTATACTCCACCCTTTCCTTCTTGGCTTTCACTATGGACATTATTGTTTCCTCTGTCAACGAGCAAACAGCGTTCTTAACTGGTCAAGAATCAGTTAGCAGGAGTGTTTGCCTAAACTCTCCTGAAAATTCCCCCTTGGGTCCAGATCTGTGTTTGCTACTACCTCCCACAGTGCAGAGACTCCAAGCAGCCTCAGTCATTGCTGTGTGCATTTGCAAAATGAAACACTCCCCTCCCTGCCTATGCAAGGAGAATAAATAGGTCAGGGAGTGCGAGCAGTGTGATGCAGAAGAGAGCATCTTAAGAACCCAAACCCACTTCTGCCTTTAGTGTGTCACTCCCACCACCAGCAGGAACATGCAGATGAAAGAAGCTTTATTAGTGATATTTTAATAAACGGGACCAGCAGAATTAATAATTAATTCCACTTAAAGGGAAAGAGTCCAGAATTAAAATATTTAAACATATGCATCTTACTGTTAGAACTGTGTCTCATTAGAACTGAAGTGCTTGTGCATATGCAATGTACTCCTCACTGTTAACTTGGTCTGCTCTGTTTCAACAGAGGCTGTAGCAGAGCCAGCAACTCCTATCATGTAGCTCTGAGAGAGCAGCAGTTTTGAGTGTCTCTGCCTGTAACGCTGGTGCTGATGTAATGAAACCCTCTTTGTATAAGAATTAATATTCCAGTAATGCCCAGAGGTTGTAAGTGTGTAGTTAATAGCTCCCAAGGCCAATGGAAATTAACACAGCCATAGCAGTCACACATTACTTGCTGCTGGTGCAGTATATCTTTGTGAAAACTAATATAGAAAATCATTCTCTTAAGAATAGCATCAATTAACTGATTTAATTCAGCGATTAGTCACAAAATGTCTTATTCCTGTAGTGCTCCCAGTAAGTAATTTGGAAATACCTGATGATTAGGAGGCCAAATGCAAGGTGTATTTTTAATTTCAGCAGGCAAACCGTGGCTGTGTTGGGTGGAACAGCTGTTGGTAAGGCAGCTGTGGGTGAAGCTTTGGAAGCTCTCACAAGCAGGCCTTAGCGATGCTTGATACCACTGGCTGCTGATACCCAAAAGGATTTGCCCCTGCAATTCCTCAGCACCATTTTACAGTGAAGTCCCTGAAGAAGGGTTTCTGCAGCTCTGGGTGCTTTCTTCCCACAGGAGAGGGTGTCCTCCCCAGTGTAGGGTCTGTGTTAATTACATTGTCCCGTTATGATTAACTTCCATGCTCACCAAAGTCAAACAGGAGAGACAGACAAGAAAAAGCAACAAGACTTGGGAATTTCCTGATTTCCTACCTGAGGCAGTAGGGTTAGAGATGCTGAGGGTAGAAAAGAGAGCAGCTGGCAGGAATGTGCTTGTGAGCAAGAAACAGCACTTTGTCTGCTTTTGCATGAACAGATTTATCCATCCTTGTTTCCTTTTACCTTGGAGAGTCCCTATTTATGTGCTGGAAAGGATTCCCCCATTAAACAGAGTACTGACTTCTCCGGATTTTTGCAGGGGAAATGTTTCCATGGTGTACGTGCTCCTGTGATTTCGTTCTCTCCTTAACCTTGAAACTGCATTTCCTCTAGCTGTGAGGTGTACCTTACTTTTTATGCTCTCAAATAAGTAAATAAGCATATGCTTGCTCTTCTCCTTTTGTCTTTGTGCTCTAATTATTAATTCCAAATATTGAGTTCAATCTGCACATGGCAGGGGAGGTGAAGGGGAGGGACTGGGTGGCTGTGCAGCCAGATATCCTCAGTCATGCATTATAATGCCAGAGTGTTATGACCTAAGGGTTATCACCTAAGGGTGAGAGTCCCATTAGCCCTCACCTCCTGGCCATACTCTGCCCAGTGCTCAGTGGTGCATACATGCTGGCTCAGTACTGGAGTATGCCATACATCCCCTCTAGTGGCTGATGCATATGGAAAAGATACCTTCTTTTTGGTATCTGCAGCTGGCATGTTTAAATCAAGATTTTCATAAGGTGCTTCATGACACTCAGGTTTTAACAGGGACCCTGTTACTAGAAAGTACTGCATGCTTTCCCTCTAAATATTAGCCTTTTTCTTTTTTTCAGTCTTTCGCTTTAACAATTCAGATTTTAAAATACAACAGCATCTGGTCACAGGGAGTGTTGCAGTGTTGGTGCTAGAAGTGCCTGTGGTGACAGCAGCCAGGAGGAGCTGAATTGCTGCCATGTAGTTATGTCTGCCCGGGGCACTCAGTGTACCAGTGCGTGGGACAAGCTTGGGATTATAACATGAGTTGTGTCGACTAAAGTGCACAGGAGGTGACAAGGTGCTCAAATTAAGAGCAAGCTTTTCAGAAAAGGAGACCGTGAGAAGAAGGACCTAGGGGGAGGTGGGATAACCTGGCTGCTGACACTGTGCTGCTTCTGTTCCTCTCCACAGCTCAGGAGTGAAGACCCTGCCCCACAACGCCAAGGTGCACTACAACTATGCCAATTTCCTGAAGGACCAGGGCCGTAACATTGAGGCAATCTACCACTACAAAACTGCTCTCAAGTAAGTCCCTTGAGGGCTTGGTGGGGCTCTGGCTCTGCAGTGCAGCCTGTTGTTAACCCGTCCCTTTCCTGACAGGCATGGGGCAAGTTGCCTGCTTCTCATCCCTGGCTCTGGGGAGCAGCTTGGCTTTCAGAGCCTGGGAAAAGTTCTCTGGCTCGGTGTTTGTGTGTTATTAGATGAGGTAGCCTGGCTTCCCTCCAGCTCCATGTGTGTGTATGTGTGTGTGTGTGTGCATTTCAATATATGAGATAGAAATGTTACCATAGCTACACATTGAGCAATGAGGTGTCATTTACACAGCTGAAGGTATGCTGGTAAGCAGGAGGTAGTTGTCCTAAATGCATTTTCAGGTTCCTGAGCCATTTATCTTAGTAAATTGTTAATGGTGCATGCCTGGAAAATGTCAGCGTGGTAGCCATCTGAAGTGCAGTAACAATAATAGTGCTTACTACTTGTATTGAGGTTTCTGTCCACAGAGCTTTGCCTGAACACTAAACTAATTGATCCTGAAAATGCTCCTGTGCAGTTACAGGGCAAATATCACTGCTGTGGTGCTGTACAGGGAGAAGCCGAAGCAGGAGGATGAATTGCCTTGCCTACAGATGAATGCTAAATCAGGGACCAGGGCTGGGCTAGTAATATGGGACACCTCCTGTGGCATCTCTGAAGGACCCTTCCTGCATGAACAGATGGGTCATTCCCCATGAGCAGCTTCCCTCTACTTGCCACTCCTGCCAGTGCTGTTCATGCAGCTCAACTGGGGCCCAGGCAGTGCTCACTGCACCAAACAGGCCACCACAGTTCCCCAAACCCCTCCCTTTTGCTCTTTGGGGCTTGGGAGAAGGGACAAGCCCCTCTGGGGAATGAGTACAGGGAAAACAGCATGGAGTGGTGGCAAAGTGAAATAGTGTGCAGATAATGTTTACAGGAATAAAAGCATATTTGGGAAGGACAGACAAGGTGAGTTTTTTCTCTGATGGGCAGCAAGGGCAAAGCTCAGCTCCAATGAGGCATGTCAGAAGGTGCAAGAAATGTTCTTTCCCAACATGTGGTGTGACAGAACACTCCAGAAATTACATGTATGTTTTGTCTTTTGGCCAGATGACAGGGTTATGATAAAAGCTCTCTAAGGGCTCCTAACCCACCCAGGTTAAGATGGGAGGACAGGAGTTCATTGCCACTGAGGAGGGCCTGAACCTCGGTGAAGGTGATTTTTAGCAACATCCTGTTCTGTATTACCATGCTGGGCATTTAGGCAGTCATTTAGAAAAAGCCTCCTATTTTTTTAATGTTTCCAGGAATGGAAAATCCAGCACAACCATCAATAAACTGTACTGGAGGTTAATCACCTTGGCAGTTGAACATGTCCTCCTTTATTTTTATACTGATTTGTGTAACACCAGCTTCCAGTCATTGAATTTGTTTACACCTTTCAATGCCATGCTGAATATCCCATTACTAAACGTCTGTTTTCCATAGAGTAATCCCTTAACCTTCTGCTTGATAGCTGCTGGTGTTTTCAGTGTTGTGCAAGGTTGTGCAGTCCTCCAGTCCTTCTCTAGCTAGTCTCTGAACTTCCTCCAAGATACAGAAAAGCCAATTGCAAGTTAAAAAGAAAGAGGGACTAACAAAAAAATATCCAATCCCTGCAGTGAACATGCTAATACAGAGTAATGTAACTGTTCCTGCCAACATTGCTTCTGCTTGTGTAAATGGGATTTGCCGACAAAAGATTTTGCTCTTCTCTAACTCAGCAGCACCCGTTTATTATAATTATAATGCTGTTTTCTGCTCTGCAGTATTTCAATTATGAAAGAGTTTGTTTTGAGAACTGATTGCAAACATTTTCTTGACTGTATTACATAGCATGGTTTGTGCTGATAGTGTTGTCTCGAGAGCATCTGAAGCCTGGCTGGAGCTTGGAGCCACACAGAAGCAACTGTGCTCTTCTCTAGGTCCTCAGTGTCTCAGAGACACCAATGCTCCTGCTTCACTTGCTTCAGTAATGTCAGGATTAGGTGGCACTTTTGAAAAACAAAGCTCTGCCTCTACCTGGCACATTTTGCTTTCTGACCTGATAGTGCAGACCATGAGTTGGGAGTCTGCTGCTGACTCCATCACTGGGAATCTGCACTACTTGTTCCTATCACCTCATACCTCTCTGTACTTGCACTTTCCTCATTCTTACCCCTTTTCCCCGACTCTGTGACAGGGAAATTATTTGGGGCCTGTGTAATAAGCAATAGAACAGTATAAGGAAAAAGTGTAGCGAGTTCTCCTGTTGAGAATTACATTCTGTGTTTTCCCCTCAGATACATCTGAAATGCCTGGGGTTGTGTGTGGCCTTGCAGCCTCTGCTGGGTGCCTACATATGATGGCTGTGTTGAAGCACTGGAGAAGGTGCTGGGTGTGGGACAGGCAGCAATATGATGGATGTAGACCCTAGGCAGGTATCACAGGGAACACATGTCATGTCCAAGCTGTTTACCCATCCTCACAGACACCAGTTCTTAATCTCTACAGTAAGATAGAAGGAAATAGTAGCTGTAATACCCTGTCCAGATTTTGATGGTTCAGGGTATTTTTTGCCACTGGCTTGACCTGGGAAGCTGAATTACTACTCTGTAAATTTCCTCATCAGGTAGTGGGCAGGCCAGCAGCTGAGGTATTGGCACAACAAGCTTCCATGATTTCCCCCAGCTACCCTTCACTGAGTGTCTGCTCTCCAGGTGAGTCCAGGTGGTTCCATACTCCCCAGGTTACAGAAAACCCAAGCTATTCAAGAGGCTTTGTATTCCAGTGGCAGCACCTTCAGAAGCACAGAAGATAAAAATATTATATCTGCCTAGTGCTCAGTGAGCAGATCAATAGGGAATTAATAAGGAAATGGAGTCGATAAGGACATGGGCTGTTGCCACCTGGGAGCTTCTGGGAAGTAGGAAAGGGAGAGCAGTATCACCTCATGTGGGTGATGGCTCACCCACTATTCCAGCTTGCTTCTAAATCTTATGCCAAATGACAGTGTAGGTCTGCTTGATCTCTAGTGAATGAGTTTAATTGTTTGCTAAACAAAAACAATCCTGCCAGTCGACACCCAGCTGCTTGAACTGAACTGCATGGAATTACCATTCCACCAACAATTACCATTCCACCAAAGTAAGGATGCTCTTCCAGGCACTCCTGCTCTGGCAGAAGCACTGGTTGACATGTGGCTGTTAAGCAAAGCAGCCCATTGCTCCTGTGAGATTGTAGTTATATCTGTGGGAAAAGATATTGAAGTGCACACAGGCTACCTAAGGAACTAATAACAACTATATGGCTAAATCCTGGGAAAGTTGATCCCTAGTGCTTTAATTGCTTGCTCCCATTCCTGCTTTCAAAGACAGGTGGGATCCTCTGCTGACACATATCTGTGTGTATCTGTTAGTTTCAGGGCAGTTAAGAAGAATGTGTTTTCTCTGACAGTGAAACTACAGGGCAGGTTTCCAAGGCAAACTTGGCAACCACTCCCAACAACCACCTGTTGATGTCATTGCAGGTGGCCCATCAGAAAACTCATTCCTCACCCCAGCCAAGGAGCCAGTGACACAACACCCTGTCCTGGCCAGGCTAAGGTAATTAGTGCAATCTAGTTATGCTCTCCAGGAGTAGGGGAATTGTAATGAAAATGAAATGAAATGCAAAAATGCAGAATGACATTTGGATTGGATATGGGAGGAATGAAAGAAAAGAAATTCCGTGTATGTACGTAAAGCTCCTCCTATACATGTAGTTCCTAAAAGGGAAATGGAAGTGGAGCAAGATGAGTTACCCGTAAACCAGACCTGATGAACAGCTGGCATTCTGCAATTGTAGAGTGGGTTATAAAGCTTTCAGCTTACCTACAGTAAAACAAGAAAAACACACTGCTGGATTAGACTGCTTCACTGGTTTGCCTGACATATGGTAGTGACCCCAAGAGATACTTGTTGTAGTTTTTTTTTTCTCCCTGCAGAAAGTAAAGGCCAGAAATACTCCGTCTGAGATGTGAGTTCAGCATGGCTACTCTGAGAGCTGGTCTTAACATTCTTGCTGCTGGTTCTGCTGCAAATTTGTGGCCACTGTTAGGAACTTCAGAGAACCCCTGCTCCTGGAGATCAAATAGTGATGGTCTGGTCTGAAAAAAAACCTGTCTTGCCACTCTTCCATTTATGAGTGAGAATATGAGGTCATGCAACCTCACACAAATATGAAGAATAACTTTGATGTGCTAATGAAGATGTTCTTGCTGTCAATAGTTACCAAGCTTTTGTCCTGCTTCTTCTCAGCCTTGTATACTTGACATTACTGTTGAGTCTGTTTTCTCTCTCCTCAGGGACACACATGGGGTGACAGGGAGAGAGAGGAAAACATCAGAGCCTTGCAACCCACTTAATACACATTCATTATCAATCAAATAAATCTCCTTTTAACAATGGAGGAGGGAAAAAATTCACCTTCCCTCCTACAGTTGCACTCATTCAACATTTTAATTCCCAAAGCAGTTCTGTCTAACCATCCCTCTCCGTGTTTGTTGCCAGGGCTCTGCTTCCCATGGGTAGGAGATGGATAGGAGCACAGCAGGTGGGGCTGAAGGAGGTTGCTGAGTTTCTTGCTGGAGTTGAGTGAATAAACATGCTAATAATAGTTCTGTGCTACCCAAGCTACATTTCTGTGCCTGCAAAAAAATCAGCACCTAAAAATTCATGTTTGCTCTTCTGGACGTTCAGATTTGCCCTTAATTAAAACATGACCACAGGGTATTGTGTTTAGGTTAATAGTGGGAGAGAAAGAGCTATCTTTGTGTGAAGCCAGATACAAAATGGCTGAATCATAACTGAATCATTTTTTTCATGACTGATTTTTTCTTGATGAAAGTCACAGAAATGAAGTGAGATTGGGGGACTAAAAAAGGAAAGAAAGAAACACAGACAGTAAGGCTGGAGGCGAGAGAGAGAGAGAGACACTCAAGCTGGCCCCGCAAGCATTAAGCACATTGGGGTAACCCAGGGCTGCTCCCTGAGGTGTTGCTCTTTCCCAATGGAGGCACAGGCAAGTGTGTGAACTGCCCTTCCCATCAGTGTAATACCTGGTAGTGCAGAGTCCTGCAGGGAGTGTCCAATGTATACGTAATGCTGTGAGTTTATGCACATAAATGCATTGGTGTGTGTTCCTGAGAGTGCACAGACTTCTGCAGTGTGCCTGGGTTTGTGTGCACATCCATCAACAGGTTCATAGCCACAAGCTCCCCTTAGTCTTTCCCTGCCAAACACTGCTGACAAAACAGCACGAAGGGGACCAGCGTGCTATGTAGAAGCCCTGGTTCTCCCTTGTGGTGTCTGCCTGAGAAGGGAGCCTCTGGACAAGCAAGTAGGAACACTTGGGCTGGCTTCCTTTGCGGCTCAGGGAGCTGTCCCACTGCTCAGCCTTGAGAGGGGGAGAGAGTGGGTCAAGAGGCAAAGAAACCAGTATGAAAATACTTGGTGCTGCAACATGTGTGGTCTGGCTCTTGCAGAGCTTGCAAATAATACATCTTAGAGCCTTGCTCACAGCATGGAAACTGGTTTGTGGCATCATTAAGTACTATGAAATCGTGGTTAAGTATCTTTGGTACTCAAACAGAGGGTAGATGAAGGAGAAAGGAGAAGAAAACAGTGTGGGTAGCTTATCTGTATCCCTCACTGAGGGAATAAAATTGGTTCATAGCATCACTAGAATGGGTAGAAAAGGAACAAGAAAGGTTGCTCTTTCTTCTCACTCCACTTTAGAAATAAAGCCCTGATGCTGCAAGGGAGACTCAGGTTTCTTCCTAAGCTTTCCCACATACCTTCCTGCTGGGTTTTTATATATCTTAAATCAACAGTATCTGGGGTTGTTTAAATTCCGTTAAATTGCACTATCCATGCAGTAAAAAAATTGTGTTCTTACAGCCCTTTATGTGTGTGTGCCTGTGTGTGTGCCTTGAAAATCCCTCTCAGCATGGACTGCAGGTGGCCTTGGATACCATCTGTGATTTATTTCTGGGAAGAATTAAAATACCAGCACCATTTGTTAGCCTGTTTTTACAGTGAGTAAAAAATGTGCAGCACTGCTTTGCTGTGACTGCCAGGGCTGCATTTGCTCCTGAAACCATGAGTGCCCTTCTGGCACTTGATGTTACTTAGGTCAGGCCCTTGGAGCAAGCCCTCTGGTTAGGCATTTGATGAAACATCTTCATAGCGACTTCATGTAATAAATACCCTGTGTTAGTGGATGTTACAAGCTTGAGGCAGATCACGTCCAAGTGGTCAGAAATGTCTTTGTGTGGTGTTCTTCTGAATTGTGCTTTGACAGTAGGCTTAAGGGGTAATTGGTGCTCTTGTGTAGGTATATGGTGGCTGTCCTGAAGCTGGACAAAATTGTTGAATAATTTAATGGTAACTGAGGGCTGAGAAGGCTGCCTGATAATTTGATTCAGAGACTTAATGGCCTTTACAACACATTGCATGGAACAACAGCCAGATTACTTCAGCCAATGTAATTTATTATTGAACTTGTTCTCTATAAAGCGCTAATCCCTGCCTGGTTTGGGGTCTGCTCAGTTTTTCTGCTTTTTAGTGATCAAATCACTGTCAGTCAAGGCACAGGCTTTTATTTACTGAAAAACCAGACTGGTATAAACACAACCATGAGCCCTGATGCAGAGGCAGTGTGTGTACAGTGTCACTGCATTGGCAGCAATGGGAGCTGGATGTGCCTGCTGGGATGCACAGGTGTATGTATAACTTAGCCCTGGTCACTGCTAGTTACAGGAAGGGTCCATTCCTACACTGTGATGTCTGTTGTGGGTGCAGGTCCTTCTACACTGCCGTTCAAGGACTTGCTGAGTTTGCAAATACATCTTCTTAGAGCAAAGCCCCCATCAGATATGAGACTGATAGCCTTCCTTGGATACTGCATAATTGCTCTGCCTGCTTATGTATTTGGAGCTGATACAAAAAGGTCTGGGGAATGGATAATTCTTCCCTTCTTTTAGGACAAGGCATCTATGTGGATTTTTATGTGGGCTATGCAGAGAGAAAGATGGCTGTACTTTACACGTGTTCAAACCTTATCTTCCACCTTTGGTTAATGACAACCTCAAATCCAAGAGTTAGTTACTCATTCCCACAGCCATTTCTTTTTTCTTAGTCTGCTGTCCTTGTCTTTATGAAAACTTTGCTCACAAAATGACCGGGTAGCACTGGCTATTGTTGTGATAAATCATCAGAAGTGGTTTCACTGGTCCTTACCAAGACTTAGCCAAAAAGTTGATTCCCTTGACATGTCTGTCAAGGATAACCTTGAGACGTTCTGTGAAGGCTTGACAGAAGGAGTTGAGGCACTCTGCTTATCCCCAGACTTTCGAATGGGCCCTTTGAGGAATTTGGGCCGTGAAGGAATGGAGCTGCTCTGAGTTACACTGAAGTCTGAGTCAACCCCCACCCACCCTGGAGATAGCCGTGATCACGGGTGGCAGAATGGGGCTGTGCAGCTTCCTCTGGCACCTGTGAGCCTCGGGAGATGACAGGTGTGATTTCGTCCCCATCTGCTTAGGTGAGAGCGTGTTGTTATTTTATCCCCTCGTGTAATGTTTGATTAAAGAACTCACTCAACGATCTCTTGTTTGCTGTGGGGTCCCTCAAGATTCTGTGAGCTCCGTGGAGGTGCCTGCACTGTTCACACTGTCTGGAAGTCAGGCATGTTCTAAATTATTAGTCCTTTGTTGGACTTAACTGGTTTCTGGGATTTTCAGGACTTTGGGGGATCCTGCATAAATTCTTTATGCGAGAGAGTAAGCAGACAGCTCAGCTTGAAAACCTCATGTTGCCTCAACACTGCAGGGAACATGCAAGTTTTGCATGAAAGGTTTTATTTATTTGTATTTAGCTGTGACATTGTTTGACTTAAAATCCTGTTTTTCTCTTCAACTCTAAGTCTTAAGTCTTAGGCTTCTACCCGTGCCCATGCCTGAAGATTTAATGAAAATTCGTAAGTAGTCATATTGTTTAAGGTGCTACATGTTGGTTATTTAAATGGCATGCTTCTGGATATTGGTGTGGGTTGTTTGTTGTTTTTTTTTTTTTTCTTAATGGACATCAAGCTCAAAGAATTCGTGAGGCTTTTGTCAATTTAATAGAATAAATCTATTCAGCTTCTCTTGATTTTTTTCCTTAAATTTCTGTCCTGGAGAGATTTCCCTCGATATCAAGGAATGCCGTTGCCTGCACTCTGCCCTTCAGCCTTGGAGGCTTACCCTGGTTTGCTGGTGGCAGAGCACCCTTGGGCTGCTGTTCCTGCCATCTGGGCTGCTGGGCGGGTGGAGAAGCCATACACCCAGGATCATTCTTCCTTCCAGTGATCTTTGGTTGCAATTCAGCCCCTGCTATTTATACAAAATCGCCCTCTGGAGATCCCAGGTTAGACCAGAATCCTGCTGTGCTGGCCACTGAGTCTAGCTGGGGATTGTCATTGCCACAGAGGGCTTGTGCTATGAGGAGAGGCAATAGTACAGTGTGGGGAGGTTTTGTTGTTGTTGATATGGAGCCCCTGAGAGACAGAGTTGTCCTGGGGCATGAGGGAAACATGGCAGAGATGAGCACCATTCCTCAGTGCCCACGTTGCAGGTACTCAGTGCCACAATGTGGGTGGCTTCTGTCTGCTAGAAGGTGGAAGACATTTGAGATGGGCTGGGGTGCCCAATGCATTGAGAGGGGACTCCCCACTCTTCAGCAGCAACAGGGAAAATATACCCTGGGTGGGTGTCCCTGAAATAGTTGTAGACACTGTTGATCAGGAGTGCCCCCATGCTGACTTCTTGAGCAAGACCACCACCAGGACCTGAGCCAGCCCATGTGACAGCTGTGAGGACCCTAATGGGGCACACAGAGCTCCTCAGGGATGCTCTGACAGCCCCCTGCACCAGACTGGGAAGGGATCACTCCCTGTCTTGTTCCTAGCATTGTGTCAGGCCCTGAGCTGGATCACCTCACAGCTGAGTGTATGGAAGTGGGCGTGATGTGGTGCCCAGCTGCGGGCAGTGCTGTGTGTGCAGCCAGGATTCTGACTGCTTTGTCACGCTTTCCCTGAAGAGGATTATGCCTGAGGCTTTCAAAGGAACCTAAAAGCATTAGATCTCTCACTCGCCTGACTTTCAACAGGATTTCCAGGTGCTTTTTTTTTTCAAATACAAAAAATCCCAGCCTGCCACAAACCTTCTGCAAAGCTGAAGGGTGTTACCTTTTAGGAAATAGTGATGCAACTACTAAAAGTCTCCAAGAGAAAACCGGCTGCTGCTTGATATTGCAGGATCATCTCTCCCTCTAAAAAAAGAATTCAAATGTTGCAAATTGAAGACCTTATTGAGAAAGACATAGGATCTGCCTCCATGATCTACACATCTCCACGTCATGTAGAGCAGCTCTTGGATCAAGGTACCATGAGATCATGAGGCCATGACCCGAGTTGTTGCCAGTGCAGGATTGCATCTGTGAAGGATGACTGGTCTCAGAATTACATCAAATTAAGTTTTAATTCAACCTGACATAGAGCTTTATTGAAAACTTATATAAATACATGAAAATGAGTATGATATAATATTAAAATTGGAAAATTGGCTTGAAATAGTATACTGGAGTAAATATAAAATGGGCAGTATTAAAACTTGGCACAGATAGAAACATTATTCGTGTAACATACTTTTGTTGGCAAAACGATGCCAATAATTACAGTATGTGTTGGAATAGGGCAAAATGTGCCTTAAAAACAAGTTGCCATGCTGCCAGCAAGTAATTGGACTTGGGTAATTAAGGCCTGACTCCATGTGCTTAATTTGTCTGAAGTGAGTCTTGTGGATTCTGAATATTGTGGTAGGGTCGCTCAGGCACCGGGAGAGCAAAAATTGAGTATCAGGGAGGTGTCCTGGACACCTGGACTGGTGGGAGGAGGTCTGGCCCAGGGCTCTTCAGCCCATCCTCTGCTCTTGCCACACAGAGGTAACACAACCTGCTAAGTTTAAATGCATTATTTAATCAAAGATACATTAACAAAAAACAGGCATACTAGGTGTCCTCAACTGAATCAGTTGCTGATTTTAATTTCTTGAAGAAATTAATATGCTTGAAGTGCCTTTGAATATTATGCAAGGTGATGTGGTCAGGTTTTTTCTTTCTGCTGCTGCTGCCACCGTGGCGTGGCCACGAGGTTAATGATGGCCAGTGTTGCTTATAGTTTTTATAATGGCTTTAAGAACTCATATTTTAAGTCACTGGAAATGTGCTTTCTAAAAGCTTATCATCAGCACTTGGAGAGTGGTGAGATGCTGGGCACTGGGCTGGGGCACCAGGGAGAGCCACCCTTGTGCATGACCCAGCTGGTCTCATGCTGTCCCAGCTCTGAGAACCAGGGCTGCTTTCAATAACCTCCCTTATCATGCAGTGGCTGCAGAGGGCTGCCCAGACCCCTGAGAGATGTTATTACAGCCTTTTCCATGCTGTCCGTAGTAGTTTCCAAGGCTAATTGCATGTTATTCTGGCCCTATCCCCTGCTGCTCGCTGCCCACACAGCGATGGCTGTGCAGAAACCACCAAACGTTCTTAAGAGCAAGTGGGGAGTTGTCACGCTTGTGCCTTTCTCCCCCTGGATACTTCTGGAACCATACCAAGGGCCGTTTAAAGGCAGGGCTGCAAGCAGAGCTTGCCAGTTGTTTAAGTGGTCTCTCTCGATCTGAATTAAAAGAATTAAAATTCCTGGTGGATTGCAGTCATGACAACAAATTCCCTCCCTTTCTCTTCTTTCTGGAATTGTCTTGTAGTTAGAGATGGTACAAAAAAAGCCTCTCAAATTTTTTTTTTTTTAAAAATGAATGTTTCAGGTAATAGTGGCATTGAATTAAAAGGCACAATAAATTGTTGTCAGCATCGTGGTGACTGTATATATTTTGTACTCATATCTTCTGGTGAAACTGGAAACCCCTTGACTGTGCAAATCTACAGCTTTTTTTCAGTGGTATTAGAGGGAATTTTGCTAGCCTGAAAGAAGTGGAGATAATTACTAACAGGAGTTCCTGTGCAGTGCATACCTGTAATAGTTAAAGGGAAAGCTGCTGAAATTTATTCTGACAATTGCAGATACAGCACTGGAGGAGTCATTTGAATTATTCATTCTGCAACAAGGAAACATCCCACTTGTCTTCTCTTTAGAAATGAAATCTCAGTCTGATTTAAAATATACTTTTATGGGTTGCTTTCCTTTAATTTAAAGTAATTTTGTAATTTCAAGACTTCTGTTATAATTATCATTGAATATAGATTTTCAAAGAAAATTATTCTGATTTCTAAAGGAAAGGATAAACTGATTTTTTTACATGAACTGCTACTTGTAGAATAAGTTTAATGAAATTCAGCTTGCTTTCATAAATAATGCAGTACTTGCATTTGATTAGGTGAAGCCTAAAGGAATTTCTACCTAATCAGATGCATAGCAAGAAGGATATTGCCTGCAGACTGTTACTGTTATCAGTGGTGATGGCAAGGAAATACAGCTCCATGTGTGTCCAGATAGAAAGCTTTGTTTCTCAAGAGAAGCTGCAAGACAAGCTATATATGTTCTAACAGCTGATTCTTTGCATCTCGGATTGTCCTGACAGTTTGTAAAACAAAGTGTGGATTCTGACTACATCATTATTATGGCATGAAGCGACTCCAGGTTAATTGGAGACCTCCTTGTCCTGGTAATGTGTTTTTAACCCTTCTAGGAAATAAATACATGTGGGGAAGAGACAATGTTTGCATTTGAGCGCTTACTATCAAAATAATCAAAGCAGATATCAGGACTCATTGAGAGCAATTTCACAAACAACCCAAACCTCCTGATAACTTAAAAATTAGAAAAGTTCACGTGCCTCTACCCATTTCAACAGGCTACATAAAGAAAACAGGTTTGCAGATGGTGTATCGGCAAGTTTTGTAGGAACATTTTGATAGTTCTTGAGTAAATGTTGCTTTGATTATTAATCTGTGGTCAAGTTTTATGCTTTGCTTTAAATCCAGCCACAAGTCTTTGTTCTGCTCTGTTTTTATTCCCAGGGAACTGTTATTAATAGTAGTGTGTGTGCCTGAACAGAGGGTAGTTTGAATAGAGCCATTAGTCCTTTTTTCAACATCCTTATTAATAAATAAAAAAATGATCTGGTCCTCATTCTCTATCCATGAGGCCAACTGGAATAAACTGACCTGGAAGTATTCAGTGTTTGTATCCTCTGAGGGACAGTGGCCAAGCCCAAGATGGTTTTTGGGTCTAAACCCTGATGTGGGCTCAGGTGTGAATGACTCCTGGGAAGTATTTGAGGGCAATGTGAGACTGCTAGGAATCATTTCAACAGTATAAACTGAAAGAGGGCAGGCTTAGATTAGCTATTAGGAAGAAATACTTTATTGTGAGAGTGGTGAGGCACGGAACAGGTTGCTCATGGAAACTGTGGATTCCCCAGTCCTCAAAGTGTTCAAGGTCAGGTTGGATGGGGCTTTGAACAGCTTGGTCTAATAGAA
Organism: Grallaria varia; assembly: GCA_013396735.1. Lineage (NCBI taxonomy): Eukaryota > Metazoa > Chordata > Aves > Passeriformes > Formicariidae > Grallaria > Grallaria varia. Next base: position 505,225 of record VWZG01006818.1, read on the forward strand.
AGTGTCCATATCCATAGCAGGTAGGGGTTGGAATAGATGGTCTTTAAAGTCCCGTACATGCCAAACCATTCTGTGATTCAGTGATTCTCAGACTCTGGCTCTGGTGATTTTCCCAGAGGTGATGCTCTCTTAGGGCCTGGTTATGTTTTCTGCTGAACTCAGCTGAGTGGCAGCTTGCTCTACCACCATAATAAAGTGATAGTCCAGATAAAATATTTGGACAGAAAAAAATGAACTGAACACTAATAGCAAAGTCCAACACCACTACCATGTCTTGATGCGTTCAGATTTTTCTCTTAACCTTTTTTCAGATATGTAAAATCGGAAAAGTCTTAAGTTCTTCAGGCCAGATAATAAACAGGTTTAAGCTGACAATTTGTGCTAGCTGAGGTTCTAGATTTTCACTTATATTTCTTGGAAAGGGCAGCGAGATGAATAAATGTAAAACACAAGAAATAAAGCCCAGGATACATGGGAGACATGTTTGCATCCTGTGATTTGCTGGTGAGAGGTTTTAGCGCTGAACTCACAAGTGTATTTATGGAGCTGCTGGTCAGAACTGTGCTATTTAAAGGTGAACTCAGTTCTCTTTTGTTATCTTGAGTTTTCATTCCACTCCAAATTGGTGCAAGCAAATCTCCTGGGCCTAAAATGCCATGAGAGCACTAAAGGCCAAGAACAGAATTAATTTCTGAAGGTTTGAGAGCGAAACAATCAGGTTTAGGGCTGTAAAATGTTAAATCTGTTTCTGACTTTCCCAAGGATTGTCTGAAATACTTTTGCCCACTCATAACTCAAGCAACTTCATGTCAGATATTAGTGCTGTTTTATGTGTGAGTACTGACAGAAGTAGTGCACAGCTTTTACGATAGCCAACTGTTAAAAAAAGCCTCAAAAATATAACTCCCAGACCTTTTTTTTGGTCCAAAACAACGTCAAAATTCCATGGAAGAAATGGGAAACAAGATGGAGCCCTTGGTCATTTGCCATAAGATGTTCTTTGCTCAAGATTCTGGTCGAGATATCACACAAAGCTGCATCGCAAGTGCTGAAGAGCAAGCAAGCTTGGTCCTTTCCATTCGTCCTGTGCTGGTGCTATAGAAAACATTTCTCCCAGCCTGCTTCAGCTGGGGAGGCTTAGTCTTGATGACCAGTAGATTTTAGGACCAAGATTAATACTCAACACTACTCGTCACTGTCTTGTCTTCTGCTGCTGCTTCTCCAAGTGCAGGAAGCCTCTCACATCCCAAAACTCATCAGGTTCACTGGGTAGTGTCAGTGATGGAAAGAGATGCTATTTCTATGTCAACTGCAATCTCACCATGAATTTCCTACTCTTTGCTGCTCTGCGACATGATCACCTCGGGTTGTCTTTAACAGTCACTCTAGCACCAAACGCAGGTAGAATGGGTGAACTGGGACACTGGGCAATGCACCAGGAGAAGTGGTTACTTCTGAGGGACAGGATGCTCCTCTGTATGGGAGGGATGTTGACAGTCTGCAGTCATTAGTTACATACTCGTGGTCAGTATGTTTGTCTTTTGTTATTATAACAGGCCTAGTTATAAAAAACACATGTGGCTGCATCCCTGAACCATCTTTCCTCAAATATGTGGCTTTGCAGTCCTGGTCTGCCTGGCTTGGTGCTGTGTGGAAAAAGGACTTTGGCTCCCCTCTTACTTAATTGTAGGAAGCATTCTGGGTTTGTTAGTGGTGCATGTCCATTTCTTCCAGAGTTCCCTTCAATGTTCACAGCTTCACCCCCAAGTAAGACCTTGCCAAAATCACTTATGTGCTGCGGAGCGAAAATGTGACTGATACAAATGTTGCAATAGTGTATAAAATGCTAAATTATTCATAGGATTTAAGCACAGAAAATGCCAGGGCTGAGCTGACATAGTGAAAAACTCCAGGCAAAAAAAAAAAAAGAAAATACAACTCACCATGGAAAGTCTGGGATTAAAAGCAGTTGCAAACTTTAGAGTCAGACTATATTATTGAGTCTTAATCCCATCTTCCTTTAAATTCTCCTCCTCATGCTGTACCTCGTGCTATCATAGCCAACTACTTTTAGTGCCATTATCCTCATCACTTTCCCATGAACAGCAACCAAAGGCAAAGAAATGTCAGATGACTTGTCCTAATTGGAAATAAAAAATCTGCATTGTCAGTAGGATTTGTGACCAGGTCTTCTTGAACTCATGGCTTGACCACCTTAACCTGCTTCCTCCCTGTCACAAACGAAGTGGACATCTGGAGGACTTCCGTGGAATTTCACACCAGAGCATCAGACCGTCTCACACAGCTGCTCTCCCAGCTTCCCAGGGACCTTTGTGTGCTATTGTCAGAGATTTATGTCTTTATTATAATGAGTCTCAGTTTTCACCTATCTGTCACATAATGGGTCCAGGATACTTTAATCTTGCCCTGGATCACTTTCACCTCTGGAGTTTTCTGATGAAAGACCTACAAACTAAAATACTAATGTAAGAGCATAACTGAGAATTTAAGCTGCTGAACTGGCCATGATATGCTGCTTAATTCATGGAGATTTGTAACAGGGATGCACTGGCCCCAATATGTAATCTTACAATTTAAACAGGCAGATGTAAAGATCAACAGGTCAGATAAAGGAGAACTGTACTGAACCAAATGTTGACAAAAGCTTAGGGAATTCATCCTGCTAAGCAATCTGTTTCCAGATTCTTTTATCATTTTGCTTGGTCCTGAAAATATTGTTCAACAGCTGATTTCAGGTTTCCTGATTTCAGGTTTCCTTTCCTTTATTATCATTTTTATTGTGAAAAAATGATTTAAAAAACCTCCAACAAATCAATTTCAACAGAGTTGTGTTGGTTTCTGTATATGTCAAAACATATCTCCATTGGAAATATTTTTTTTGACAAAGCGGTTCTTGCTTGTTCGAAAAACATTTTGAATAAAAACATTCAGGCTGCTTTACTTACTTTGTGTTTTACTTAGAGGGTAAAATAGGCTTTCAAAGCTGTTCCGTGTTCCCTTTTGCCCTGGAGGCATATAGGAACTGTAGAGAAGATCTGATTTGCAATCTCTTTGGGAGTTGAAAAGGTTCCTCGGGATCCCATCCATCCTGCAGCAACTGAAGGGAAAACAGGGTTTTCTTGCAGGCGTCCTTCTCTTTACTAAGCGCCAAACAGCAGTGGCAGCAGCATTAGTGGCTTCAGCTTTATTTGTCAATTAAAGAGCGTCTGTAACTTGGTATTTCATTTTTCCTAGACTGTACCCTCGTCACGCAAGTGCTCTCAACAACTTGGGGACATTGACCAAAGATGTGGTGGAGGCAAAGGACTACTACAGACGGGCCCTTCAGTTAAATCCTCAGCACAATCGAGCTCTCTTCAATCTTGGCAACCTGCTCAAGTAAGTTGTCTGCAGAACTGCCACTGAGAAAATTCACACTCCCTCTGCACACATCACCAAAGTAGTTTTTTTCTGCCAGTTGGTGAAGGAATAGTGTTCTTTCTTATGTACAAGATGTACAAGATGTACAAGAGCGTGTACCTCTGGTGAGGTTTCATTCAGATATCCTTATGCTATCTGCTACATCACTTCAGGTCCTGTTCACAAGTGTGTTTCAACTTTAGGGAATTCACTTGTTACAAATCAGGCATCAAACATGAGTTGCATAAACCCAACCAGTCACCTGAGATTCCCATCTTGGTCAAGATGTGCACGCCTTTCCAGTAGAGGAAGTTGTATTGTTCCAAGACAGACATCAGATGCAAATAATAAATAACACAGAGCCAACAAATCCCTCTCTGCAAGTTCCCACTTTGCCTCATTAGCTGCACGGAAGGTTGTTGTGTTGTTTAGGCCTAAGCACCTAACATAGATGCTCAGGGCAGCAGAAGGCTCATTCTGTTGCAGAGTGTGGGTCTGGATTTGAGGGCAAAGCTGGTTTGCATCCCTGTACAGTTACTCTGCTGAGCAAAAAATAAGTTAATCAGATCATTATTTGGCTCATCAGCCATTAACAAGGAGAATAGCGGACAATCAAAATCATGCAGATTAATTTGACTAACCATATCAAAAGATGAACTTAGATCAGTACAAGAAGCCATTATGATAAGATATGCTAAGGGTTCAATTAAAAAAAATAAAATATCTCTATTTAGCACCAGGAAAAAGGTCCTTGTTTTTTGTGAGGATATCATATTATTTGCTGGCAGAACTGCGTAAGCTACAGCAGTAAAAGTACATTTTTGCTGATATAAACTGTCCTTATTTTGTTGATAATAGGTCTCTAGTAGGTCTTTTAGAGCAGACTGGGCTTTGTGCTGGTTGAACCATGACAGGCTTTAGTGTTGGACTTGTTTTAAAGTGGCACTGTGTCATTAAAACTTACTTGATCTTTCTGTTTCTAAAATGTTGCTTTGAGTGTGAGTTTGTATAAAGGATATTAAGTGGATTGCTGAAGTTCTACCTGGTCTGTTCAGTAGCAGAGAAATTATCAGAATAATATTACAATAATATTACAAGTAAACAATCTTAAATAGAAAGTAGGAAAGTGCTTTACTGGAAATAGAAGGAAGGAAAATAGTACAGTCTTATTACAAGAGAAGTGAAAGGTCTTTGTATTATTCATCAGATTTGGTTGATTGAAATTAATCTTAGGTGGCAATGGTGTTTAAAAATACATGTTGTCCTTTTAATCCATCATGTTTGCCTTAGTTATTATTCTCTATTATGTTTTTTTAATATAAAATATTAATACAAAAGGATGTAAGACAGAAGAAGCACCAGGACATCCCATGTCAATTATGCTTAAATCTGGCCTGCCAGTGGGCTCTTATGACCTAACAGGTGGGTAAAAACTGGATTTGTTGCACTGGAAAAGCACAAAGGAGACACGAGGGGAAAATCTCTTAGAACTGCTGTTTGTTTTCTGTGCAATATGTCTTGTGTTTTTCCCAATGTGATAGTTAAGATATTGTGTGTCCTGTTGGATTGTATGTGCTCTGCATCCTTCTGTGGTGCCATATTTTGCAGTATGTTAAACGTGTGTGATGCTTGTGCTAAACTTGTCAAAAGAAACTGCTCGGGTTCCACCTGTCCTTTTCCCACATCCATTTACTCCCATTTTCTAAACGTTCTTTAGTCTTCTGAAATAACCTGGTGCATTTGCACACAGCAATAATATTAATTATAATGGAAGCTGAGTGCCCTCATCTCCCTATTCACCTTCCAAAACCTGCAGAAAACAGGTAGAGTTTGTGGTGGAGGGATTAGCACATATTTAAAGCAGATGGCGCATGGGCAGATCTCATATAAGTGTCTCCCCTAAAATGCTAGCCCAGATCCCTTTGCCAGCACCTTTCCTAGATCATTCATTAGCTTAGCAGAGAGTATCAGCTATGCTGCAGCATGAAGTGACTTGTGAGATGACCAGACAGGTACAAGGCAGAGATTTCAAGTTCTCCCATCCTACAACTTTGTCTTTTTTTATGTTTTCTATCTGAGTCTCCAAATTATCCTTTTATTTATATATATGGCAACCAGCATTCTGCAGACACTTAATGGTAGTATAATCTAGGTAATAAATGAAATAAAATGAAAATCTGCAGAGTATTACAGACAGATATTATTTTCTGACTGTGTTATGAGACATGATGAAGACATGTTTTGATTTTTAAACATGTGTCAGAGAAAAGGTAAATGGTCAAGCCATCAAAGCATTTTTCTGCCCTCTTTGGAGAGGCTTCAGTCCACAGCAGAGCTCAGAAAGAGCCAGATCTGCAACACTTAAGACAAGTCCAGTAACAGCACTGCTTGTGCTGCGACATGTAATGAAACTTCTGGCATGGGGAATTCCCACTTGAATTCTGCTGAGTTCTTTTTACCCACCCCTGTTCATGCTGTGGAAATCTGATGGCAGATATTAGATTTCATCTCTTCTGGAGTACCAAGAAAGGGGAACTCCAGGATTTTGGAAGGATGGGTATGTTATTTCCATGTGGGAATCTGCCTCTCATTATTCCATGTAAATAAGCTATTTAAGTATCCATTGCTTGTGATTTAAACTTAAAGAAAAAAACCGTTTTGGCAACAACAAGGTGGAATTTTTAAGGTTTTTTCTGTGGAAGTCCTAGATGAAAAAGGATGTTTCCATTTTCTGTTTGCACATAATGAAGACAGCTATGTGCCAGAAGATGAATGTTCTCAGGAAGCATTGCAGGGTAATGGCTGAATAAGTCTCTGGTTTTGTTTACATATCCTAAAATAAAGTTGTATGTCATCATTTTATTGCCTAATATAAATATTAGAGAGTAGATAATTAAACAATGCCAACAGATTTCTTACTTAAAATAGACCCAAAAGATGGCCTACCTAAAAGTGAGAAATCTCTTTGCTTTCATGGTCTGTGATCAGTGACACAGAGCGGTCTGATGCTGTCTTGTGTTTTGACTATTTGACTCCTCTATATAAAATTCAGTTTTGTTGGGATACAGATAAATATCATTCAAAATACCTCACAAATTTTTAGTCTGTGAGTTATTCTGTAAAGAGACAAGAAATACAATATTATGGATATTTGAAGTCAATATTTATCTCAGCTTTATGTTGCCGGAAGAACAGACAGAAAATTATCTGTGGTACTGTATTAATCCATACCTTAAGCGCTGCAATATTCCATACACTGTTTCTTATGAAGAAAAGTCTCGGAAATGCCTAGAAACAATCTCCACTGAATCTTGAGTTTACTCAAAGGGCTGATTTTCTTCTGAATGTAGAGCAACACACAACTTGTGCTGAGTGTTTGTTGTTGTGATTTAGTCCGAGTTTAGCAAACCCATCTATTCAGAGGAAGGACTGTCTGCCCCCTCTGGCACAGGCTCCTCGATGCATGTGAATGTGCTGACATGGACCTGTGTAACTGTCTGAAGATGCTGGAAAGCATCAGCTAGATATTAGGTGTGTTGAGGTTTAAGATACTTTTGCTAGTGCAATGTTCCTTCCTTTCATTCAGAGAAGCAAACCGAGTGATAATGTTTGGTTATACTGTATCTGGCTTTCTGGATGGTCTCTGCTTGGGATAGTCTGTGTTGCATGAAGTGCTGTAGTTTTCTGTCAGAATCACATACACGTTATCGCTTGTTAAAAAACACTACAAACTCTCGCAGTCAAATTTACAGTAGATTTAAAAAATAACTTAGGTTGGAACAACTCTTTGAAGATCATTTGGAGATCAAGCTGAGTCTAATTGGATCAGGTTGCTCAGGGCTGTGTCCAGCTGAATCTTGAACACCTCCAAGGACAGGAGTGCCACAATCTCTCTGTGCAACCTATTCTAGTGTTTGACCATCCTTGGGGTGAAAAATCCTTTTCTTTGTATCTAATCAGAACGTCCCATGTTCCTATTCATGTCTTTCACCTCTTGTCCTGTCACCGTGTACCTCTGAGAAGAGTTTGGCTTTGGCTTCTCTGTATCCTCTGACCAGGGACCAGCAGCACTGAAGTCATCTCTGAGCCTTCTCTGGGCTGCACAGACGTGGCTTGCTCAGTCTCTCCTCAGCTCAGCAGGTGCTCCAGCTCTGACCTTCTTTAGTGGCCCTCTGACAGGTTTCCTCCAGTAACTCCATGCCTGTCTTGCACTGGGTAGCCCAACTCTGGACAGACATTGCTTTAGATATGGTCCCACAAGTATCATATGAAGTGGAAGGGTTACTTTCCTGGACCCACTGTTGGCCTTCTTTGCCGTATTGAATATGTTGCTGGCCCATGGTCAGCTTGTTTTCCGCCAGGACCAGCATGGGCAGGGACACCTTCCACTAGGCTAGGTGGCTCAGGGCCACATTCAACATGGTTTTGAACATTTCCAGGGATGGGGCAACCTCAACTTCTCTGGGAAACCTGATCCAGTGCTTCACCACGCTCACAGTAAGGAATTTCTTTCCGATATCCACTCTAAACCTATTCTGTTTCAGTTTAAAGCCATTGCTCCTGTGTCAGTACATGCCCTCGTAAAAATTTGTTCAGAACAGTTGTGGAGCCCATACTGAGTTCTGTGTTTCTAGCTTTAGTACAGTCTAACTAACCACACAGAATAAACCAAATTTTGAAAGTTACTAAGTCCTCTAGAGTAACTAACTCCTGTTGTTCTCAGTTGCAAATGAAGTTTGCTCCAGTGCTAACAGCCCTGTGCATCGCCAGACTTTGGCAGGGTGGTTCAACCTGGTACTTCTCCCACTGCGGGGCACTTGCAAAAATATGGAAAAGATGGTCCCTGTGGAAAGAGCTGTTCCTTGCTCTCAGCTTGATCATGCTGATTGTAGAGGGGAGGCTGGGAGCTTGAGTAGAAGAGGGAGTCCAGAGAGGGCATTACAAAGCAAGGTAATTTGTATAAAAATTGGATTATGTGATCACAGACTCCTCATGTCAGTTGAAAGTTTTCTTCTCTGTGTCATAGTGAAGGTATACACTGCCTACATATTCCTGCTCCAGATCCCCAGTTTATGGTAAATTAGTGTATAGGGCTGTTCTTCCAATGCTTTGTGCTCTCCCACATTGCAGGAGATTTATATAAGCAACGGCCTTGATCCTACAAAGTGTTGGCCTCGATCCAGGAAAGCATTTCAACTAGTAATTAATTTTCAACTTGCATACAAAAAAGTTAAGTACACGTTTTAAGTGCTTGGCCAGAGCACTTGGTATTTTGCAGGCCTAAACCCTCTGAGAAACTACTGGATCTGCTTTTTTTAATGTAATTCAGTCTGTCACATAAAAAAGATGCCATAATCTTTCCCTCTTTACCCCCACTTTCAGGAGACAAACATTGTTCTTGGATCAAATGGAGAGAAAAAAAGAGGCCATTTGGAAAAAAAAAAGAGTAATTAAGAGGGCTACCCCATGTTCAGAGTGCATACTTGTGGTTAATGGGAACTTCTACTGCTGCTGAGTGGATCACTTAATCCTTTTATTTCTGTAGCTGGCATTTCCTACTTGTCAAACATCAATACCTTTATAAAGCAGTCATCTGTTTCTGATTTATAAAATTGTGTCATGAGACTCCAGCCAAGGGATCCAAAAGTTTTATAAATTGACAAGCTGGCTAGCCTTTAATTAGTGTAGGAGAAAAGTGGTTCTTTATTTGTTTTTGCTTCATTCCTGTAATTTATATGGAGCACCACTGGAAGAAGAAAAAGACCAGCACAACTGGTTTTACTTAGCTTAATGCACAAGCAAAATATTCTTCCAGTTGTACCACTAGAAAGGGAAAAAATCTGCAAAGCCACACATGTTATCAGCTGAAATTTGCACCTTATAAACAAGATCTGGTTACTAGACCATGTCACTCAGATGCAATCTAAGGCCAAAGCGGCAAGGTGTTCACGTATTTTCTGTTTCCCCAGAGCCCTTTGTTTCCTTTTGTAAGCCCTGCTATTCATATTCTTTTGTACACCCAGCACAAGGAAAATGTTGTTTCAGTCCAGCTAAACATCCTTAGATGTTTGTTCAGGAAACCATCTCATTTTTCAAAGGAGAGAAATACAGAGTGATACTGGAGAAATTGTAGCTCAAATAAATAAACATCCCAAGATTTTTGTTAGGGAAACCTTTCCCATTTTCCATGGCAATAAATGCAGAGCAATGCTGGGAAAAAACCTACTCATCAGTGTCTCTCAACTATCTCTGTTCATAATCCTTAGAATCTGAAGAGCAGACTCCTCTAGCCTAAGGATCGACTTGCTAAGGAATTATTTAGACATCCCAGGCAGATTTAACTTAGAGATATTTTAATTTCAAAGTTTTAATTTAACAAAGTCACAAATGGATCTAGAGCAGTATTTGTTGTCTAGAAACATGCAGAGACTCTGCGGGGGTTTTTTTAAGAGGAAATGAAATGTCTCCAACCTACTGATGTGAGAGCAGAGTTGTTGAGAGTGAATGTCCTGTTTCCAGGTCATACTACCTCTATCCTCTTGGCATCCTCCCTTCAGATACTTACATACATTGATTCATTAAAGCCTATTTCCTCCCAGCTCCTGAGAATAACATATGGAAACAGCAATGGGCTGGGGAGATGCTGGGTATGCACACTGAGGACAGGAGGCATGATTGAATCATTTAGTCTTTGTTGAAAAGGTCAAGCTAGGGACTTCCACGTCTCTTGAAAGTAGTTAATCAGTGGGATAACATAAACATGTGCTTACAGGATTATTCCTTTCTGGGTTTTTCCTTGTTCTCTGTCCTGCAGGTCCCAAGGGAAGAAGGAGGAAGCCGTTATCTTATTGCGGGACTCCATTAAGTATGGCCCAGAGTTTGCAGATGCTTACTCAAGCTTGGCCTCACTGCTAGCTGAACAGGTAACAGGCATCACTCGAGCTCTCCTACTTTCCATGCATGTGTATGCCCTGCTGCTGCAGCCACAGCACCTCCTGCACATCCCAGGGGAGCTCCCTTGCCTTGAGCACATGTGGTGGCAGTCATGGGTCCATGGTTGTCGGCAGAGAGCTCTTGGGCTGCTTCACAGATGGCTTTTTCAGGATGGGAGGCAACTCATTCACAGTGAGTAATTACACCCACACGGTGTGGCTCTGAATTAAATCACTGCTGATGCTGTGAGTAAATCCCCTCTCTCCGGTTCCCCACGTCTTTGGGCAAAGTCTTAATCCATTGCACTTTGAATGTTGTGACAGCAGGATAAGCAAGCGCTTCCCCCTCAGACACACACACCCACATGGATAACCTGGAGATTGCATAATAAATCACTCAGAAGTTGGGGAATGTCAGAAACCAGGTGGCCTCTGCAGCCCAAATTCTGCCCCTTTCATGCATCCACCAGGATATGGCCCGTAGTTACCGTGGGAGATGATCACATGTAGGGAGTGGGAAGGCTCGCTGGCTTTGTATTGCTCTTAATGAGTGACTGTTCAATATTTCATTTAATCTCATTGTTCAGGCCTCCAGGCCTTATTTACTGTGCGTGGTCCAGACTGTGCTCGGGAGACAGGATTACTCATTTCCTCTCAGGCTTGCTCCCCACGCTCATTACATGAGCTCTCCCTACTTTCTGGAGTTAGCTGATTTATTTCTACAACATCCCTGTGAGGTGAAATACTGTGCCCATGGAGGAAAAGAGAAATTGAGGCACAAAATACTTGAGTTCAGAAGAAGCCACGAAGCATGGGTGCCCACCTTGAGGCCACCAAGCCCTAGTGTTCTCCACACCTGCAGCAGCAGATGAGGGATGCTGTGCTTTGGGCGTTGCTCCCATGGACTGTGGCCACAACCAGTGGTCCCAGTCTGGGGCTATGAGCGTGGATGCACAGCTTCAGCACACCTCTGCAAACCTTTTGGAAACTGATTTTGTTTCTCCTTCAGTTTTCAGATCTAACTGTTCCATAGCACAGGGTGCTAAAACTTTCTTAAAGGGTTGCCAAACGTAAATACAGACAAAGCATAACAGTATCATCTTTTGCTGTTTTCCATTAATCTGGTTAGTGAAATCTTCTCTCTGTAAGGCAAGGGGATAAATTTCAGCAGAGTTCTTGTTCTGGTTTAGTCTTCTTTAATGATGTAGGCTCTCTGCAAAACTCACCTATGATACATTTGGATTACTAAAAGATATTAAGTTTTATTTTCCCTTTTAAGTGAATTCCAAATATTGTCAGTATTATCTGCATGGATCTAGAAATATAGTGTATGAATTGAAAGATGAGCCTCCTTGAATGGGAACCATGTTTTGAATAAGCCCATCAATGAAGATTTTCCTGCAAGTATAGGAAATGAGTCCTCTGCAGTAATACCTGGTTTTAAAATTAATTTGAATTATTAATTAGAACCATCAATTGTAAGGTCAGCAGAGCAATAAAACCATTATAGAGTCCTGGGACCTTCTGCCCAAAGCAAATGCCATTAGTAAGTCCAGCAATAATTCATCTCTCTTACAGATTGTTCATCCTCTTGTGACTTGAGTAAGTGGTGGGGGAAAAAGATAGTACAATTTCCTCAAAAGACAGAAGTTTTCTGCAGACTTTTAACACCTTCTCATGTTCAGCCATCACAAAATACTACCTGATTGTCGACCTCCTGCCTCACATGCCCGTTCCAGTGTCCCCAGTAGGTTCTGCCCTTCAACAGAATCACACCCTTCAAGGGCTCAGGCAGAGCTTTTGGCATTTCCAGCGCCAAGGATGTTGACAGGAGCCCATTTTTCATATTTGGGTTTTCCTCTTTGCCCAAGCAGTAGTGTTCAAAGTGGCTGAAAGTTACAAATCTCTTTTTTTTTGTTTGTTTGGTCTACTTGTGGCCCAGAGCCTGTCTCACAGCTGTGGGGGTACCTGTGATGCCAGGCAGCATGCAGTTTGCTGCATGGATGGCATTGCTGTGGAGCTTTGGGGAAGGGAGCACGAAGTGGGTTCCTCTTGCTGGAGTGTGATAGAAAGGGTCTGAAGTGCCACATAAAAACACCTTGCAGGAGGTGACCGCGCCTGTGGCAAACAGCTGCTCCTCCAACTTGGCACTGATGCTAGGGAGGGAAATGTGGACGCAGCTCAGGTAAGTTAAGTAGTGCCGGGATTGCCTTGGTCAGTCACACACAGCACGTTCCGTCATCTAAAAGAGATGAATCTGAAATAGGGCTTTATAGTTTGTTTCCTTCTACACCTGTAAAAAATGCTGCAAAAGAGGAATGTCTCGTGTTCCAGAGAATTAACCTGTAACTTGATGTAATTGCCCTCTTCTCTCCTTGGTAACTGATTCTGAAGGCAGAGCTGACATGAAAAAAAGCACCACCGCATTGTTTAAAACAGTTTGGCTTGTTTGTGCTTTTTATAAATGCTTGCCCTTCTGACTGCTCTTTCTGCTGGGAATCGTAACTCAGTTGTAACGTATTGTGGTTTTCCTTGTTTTCTGTGATCACTGCAGTGGTGCTGATAACAGAAATCAAACATTTTTGCTGGTTGTTTTCACAACGCTACTGTCATACTTTCTCCAGGATTTACTCTGATGCACCTGAACAGCACTTTGGTCCCAGCTCTTGCAGTTTCATCCACCATTTTGTTCTACTTGGTGGTTCTTTTCAGAGTTTCAACTGATTTTTGTGTGTGTTTCTCAGAAAAAGAAACTTTTTAACCCAGATGAGAGCCTGCTCAGGAATAACCAGACTGAGAAACTGAGCTATATGAAACCCAGACTTAAAACCCTGGAGTTCAACTGAAAGATTCTCATATGCATAATTTTTTTAATATCATAAAAATCTCATACATTTTTTAAGACAGTCTTCTGAGTTTTGTGAGGTTGATGAATGTTTCATGAGGGTCGGGGAGTGGCATTATTAAGTGTTAATGAGAATCGAGCCTTGATGAACTTAGAGCATTTCTCCTAAGAAGAGGAGAGGTTTTGATGGGGGAAAGCTCTGGCACAAGAAGCTGGTTCCACCCTTCCCACTTTCTGTCTGTTCTTAATGCAAACCTTTTGTGAGAGAAATCATCCCAGACTGGGCACTGAGCCTGAGGCATGCAGGGTCAGGATCTTAGGTGCCAAAAAAAGTACTACGGCCGTGCTAAAAGTGCTCAGTATTGGTGAATGTGAATGTTTTGACATGGAACACTGCTAATCTGGCTCAACACAGCCCTTCCTCGTGGGGTCTGTGATCAGTAAATAAAATTAATAAAGTGACATATGTGCACACAAGGCCACATTCCTTGGCTGAAAATTAAAATCAGAGAAAAAAACCCTAATACATAGATTTTGCAAAATATGCTGAAAAAGTTGTGCTTCATTTTAGTGAATTCTGATGATCATTACGCTTTTCCTGACTCCACAGGACAATGTTGTCAAAGTCGTGTCAGTATATCCAAAATGTCCATACTTAAGCACTTTTTGAAAACATTATTCTGTGCTTTATTTCACACTATCTTTTTTGCTGGCTGACCTTTATCATGTAAATGTGAAAAGACTTAACTGTGACAAACTGTGTGATTCTGTGATCAAGTCATACTTTTCCAATGCAATTAATTCCAGCTCTCCAGTTCTGAAATAGGAGGTGAGAAAAGAGTTCTCACATTTAGCAGCTACAAAGCCAAAGGCTCCTGTCAGGTACACCCTTTAAATCCAGAGAAAGCCAGGGAGGTTCCACTATTGGCAGGACTTGAGGAGAGTCTATAACTGGGAATAGACCAACCTCATATTTCCATGTGGATTCAGCTCCCAAGCAGGAATTCTGCACTGGAGGCTCCAGGCCCTCCGCAGCAGAGATATGGTTGGCTGATTTTGCTGTGGAGCATTGTCAGGAGGCTGTGGAGTTTGTTGCTGTAGGACTGTGTGCTCCATGGAAGGAAAAGAATTGAAAAAAGCATCTTTTGTGCTGGAGGCTTCCCTGACACCCCGTATGCACTGTGCTTCTCTCTGCTGTTCACAGCCTCCTTCCATAAATACACCCAGCAGCAAGGCTCTGGGGTTAGGGGGAAGGAAGACTGCGATAACCCATTTTGGAGAGCATGCACTGTCTGACTGGAGGGAAGTGGAAAGCTTAATAAATTTCTATTTGGTCTAAACAAGACACCTTATTTTTGTTTCAGGACCGGGCTGCCTGTAGCTCAGGCTAGATAGAGCCCAGCCAGTGGGATGCTTTTTTTGGGGTGCTCCCAAAGAAAAGATCTGTATTTTCTGGAAATGCTCAGCACCAAGAAACCTACTTGAAATCTAGGCAAAATAAAAGGGCTCAGTGCGTCTGGGAATCAGCATGGTGGCATGGCCCATTGATCCCAGTGAGCTACACCTCACACACTGACTAGCCTTCATTTTCATCTGAATCTGTCAGATTTCCCTCACTCTTTCATTGCTCCCCATCCTTCTCCAGCTTCCTCCTTCCCCCCTGAACTTGCTCCCTGTCCCCCAGCCACCATACACACACCCCAAGCTTTCATTCCTTCTGTCTTCCCCACTGCTTAGGGAATGAACAGCGAATTTCCAGAGGGGAAAAGTTAGCCAGCGAGATGCTCATTAAACAGATAAATCAAAATATATCAACCCCTGTTGCTGTGTTTTTCCTGGCTGGGTGTGTGCCTTTCCCAGTGTTTCACAGGTAGGGGGAGAAGGAGTCTGAATTGCTGCGGGGTACCAGATGGCAGCTATATCACATCCATGCCACGGGGTAAAATTCTGGCCTCCTAGATGGTGGGATGGGCTGGTGCCCCAAGCTCCCTGTGCAGTGAGGGAATTGTCACAGAATGCAAGTAGGCAGCAAATGGTGCTGACAGCTTTTCTGCCATGGCTAAGAAATCTCGTTCTCTTTTTAAGGAACGGCTTAAGGAAGCAGAGGACGTCTATAAGGCTGGCATAGAGAACTGTCCAGAGAGCTCTGATCTGCATAACAACTACGGTGTTTTCTTGGTTGATACAGGTAAGTGAGAAGGAGCAAGGGAATTTTCCCTCTCTGCCTTCTTTACTTTGATTTATTTTATTCAGCAGTATGCATCTCAAAGGGTGTCAAAAGCTTCCAAAGCAATAGATGTGCCTCCACGATAGCTTGGAAATAAATATCCTGGTGCTGCTGAGATGGCACAGTGTAATGAAATTGGTAATCAGAGCAGGCACTATGTGGCAGTGGCATCCAGCCCCACAGTTTCCTCCAGCGTTTCTCCCCATCTTCGCACAGGCAGTTGTCCTCTTCAGTGAGAGCTGGGCAGCACCCTGACAATGCTGCCATTTTTCCAGGAAGGCATGGCCACATCAAACCAAATCACAGGCACACAAATGCATCATTACAGTCTTCACAGGACGTGGAGCCCTACTTGGTGACGAAGCAGCTCTTTGACTGTAAGGGTTGAGTGCCACCACTATAAAAACTAGCATGGCTTTTAAACCACAATCATCTGTGAAAACAAAACCTTATGTACTGTGGGATGAATTGATTTTTCAGGAGCTTTCTAATGGCATCCTTTATTTTCTGGGCTCCTGGTTCCCATCCGACTTCCTTGGCACTTTATGGCATTCACACAATAGCAACAAAAATGTCACTGTAATTGCCACCTTTTATTGACAGTTTTATAAGCAAGGGCAAGTTTGACAAATGACTAGTGGAAACAGACTAGTGTCTCGCTCTGGTCCCTCTAGAACAGAGCCAAGCCTCAGTGTAGGGGAATAGTGTAGACTTAAAGTGTGAGGTTGCTACCCATTCTGCCCCTTTCATGCGTGCCTAGCTCCAACTGTGCTTGGAAAGAAGGGATGATAGTGTCTTTTGGTCTGCAGCTGGCTGTTCTGCCTCTGAGCTGATGCTTAGCCGTCGCTCTTCTGTAGTACCAGTGTGAAACAAATACAAAACCAAAATGAGTATTCATAATCAAGAGGCATCATGGCATTAGTGACAGAGGTTGAGGTTCTGAATTTGTGCCATGGCAAAATTCAAGCTTGCAAATAATAAATACTCCTGACTAATTTCACTCTGACATTGTACTCATCTTTGCTTGCCAACCCCGATAAACTGTCCTGTTCCTGCCAAAAACTGTGGTTCAAATATAGTGCAGAGATTTTCTGTTTTCTGCACTTGTGTACTCTGCCAAAGTCAAAACTAACATTTCCTGGTTTATTCCTATGCTTCCCTACACACAAACAACGGGAAGAAAATCCCACTGACTTTTGATACTTTAGACATGATGTGTCAATAACCCTCCTGGAGACATGACAAGGCATGAAGGAAGTGGCTGGTAGTGAGCCTGTCACGGCTCTCCCCTGGAGGCACAGGGAGATGCTGTGAAGCACCACACCAATTAACTTGCAGGATTTTGTGCAACAAGCCTCCAGCAAGTGTCAGCTCTGGAGAGCCACAACTCCAGACAGCTCTGCAGTGGTCATAGACACTCAATGTGTCTCCCTTAGCAATGCACATTACCCCTGTGTGTTGAGCAGACCAAGGTGTGTGCCCAGCTGCTTCCCAGAGTATTTTGTAGATATAATTTTCAGAAACATCTGCCTGCTCAGTGGTGGGGAAAGATTGAGGCTGCTGCTGCTTGTTTAGAAAAAGTCATACCTTAAACGATACATCGTCAGCCTTGGGTGAATCTTAAGCACTTCTAAATCTCCCCACAGATGTTCCTCCTCTCTCCTGTAAAGAAGATGCTGAGAAGTGTCCATGTGACTTTCCAGTTGCATAGATGGTCTCAGAAAAAAATGAACTAGATCTGAAAAGCTATGAAAATAAAATCCCTACAGCAGCATATGTTCAGTTCCCCAACATGTACAGACTTTCCAGCTAGAAATGGAATGGAATTAAATACACTGTGAAGTGATTTGGTTTAAAAAATGCCAACACTCAAAAGCTTTGTTTGTGGATGAGGCTCCATGAGTATTGGTTTCGATCAGGAGATTGGCTCCATGAGTATTGGTTTCGATCAGGAGATTATCTGGTCTGGAGTTTGCAAACCCAATGAGCCCTGGGGTTAAATGCATTGCTGAAATGCTTGAACTTCATCTGTTTACCATTATTTAGCTAAATACAAGTATGGTATTAACAACAGAACTTTTGGGCTTTGGACTACTGGTCGCTCACCTTTCTTTTTGCATTGTATTTTGTTGTGGTGCTCGGTGATGTCATGGGCTGCAGGACCTTTCACTGGTAGATGTTTTTGCACAGCGAAGCAGTGCCACCCAATGGCTCCTCTGCAGCACAGAGATGGTGCCTACATGCTCCAAAACAGGCACCTGGACACCTCTGACCTGGGATTTATTGCCCCGAGGTGGGAATTAGCTGGTCACTGGCAGCTGATCCCAGTCTTGTTGAGCAATGCATGGAGACTGAGCTGGAGCTCAGTGGAACACAGCAGAGATGGAGGGAATAGTCTCTGTTTGGAAAGAGCTGAAACCATTTCCAGCTCTGGTGGTGGTGTGGGAAATACTGGGAGGCTTGTTCTCTGTTCTCCATGGCTTGTCTCTCCAGTGGGCCAGGGTGGAAGAATGCTCTACCAGGAGATGGGACATGTGCTCCAGCCCCCGCTCTGGAGTGGGCTCTGTCCTTAGCACAGTGGGTATATCCCCCCTGCAGCATGGTTGCAGGGTGCTGTCAGTCAGAAGTTGTCTTCTGGTCACTGTACCCTGGATTTCCAAAAACCCATCCCTAGAAAATCTTTTTCTCAGGATCATCTATGAATATTGGAGTCCAAATCTTAGTTTGGACAGCAGTTTTTCTTACACTTTGTTTCAAAAGGCTGAGGCAGGATTTCTTTCTCAAAATGTTTCCCATGCATAGAGCAATAGGTGAAAGAAAACCTAGAGCATTAGTGCATGCTGAATTAGTGACAGGATTTTTCTGATGCACCCGTGTACTTGTTGTCCTCTCCAGGGTCTCCTGAGCGAGCCATGTCCCACTACAGGCAGGCCATCCGCCTGAGCCCTGCTCACCATGTGGCCATGGTGAACCTGGGCAGGCTTCACCGCTCTCTGGGGCAGAACAAAGAGGCTGAAGTGTGGTACAAGCGGTAAGGATTTGGGATGGGAGGTTTTCCTCCTCCCCCTGTGTGGCTGTCTCTGCTAAAGAGTTTCTTATACACAAATCTGTCAGTGCATGTTTGGGGTTTCCTCCATTCATTCTCTATCTGCTTGAAACTAGATTAGGCTATTTTGGGGGTGTGCTTGGAGAGGCAGCACGAACTCAGGCAGTGTTGACTTTCCTGGACCATTCCCAAGGCCCCAGGATGGACACTGCTGCTTTTGGCTGGGGGATGCTCTAATGATACAGTCAGAATTTTTTCAGTGGCGTGAGCCGGTTGTTAGCACAACTCCTACCTACCCTGCACTGGCAGCTAGTCTGTGGGTGTAACACCCATAACTGCTGCTCTGCCCAGTACCAAACCCTTGGCATCATCAGGAGCTCTGGCGCTTCCCAGCAATGTGCCAGCAGGTGGGCTCTTACTCCCAGTATGCAGCAGGATGGACTGAGTGGGGAGTTTTTGCCTCCTTTTTATCATACAGGTTTATGCTCACGCTCCTCAGGTTCCATCCCCATCAGCTGTCCCCACCCCTGCTGCATGCTCATGTGCACTTTGGAGGTGACCAGAGGGATTGCTGCTTTGGCACTCATCATCTCCTGGAACCTTAGATTTGTGCTTCCCAGACTGGGATGAGCAGGGTGCAGAGCTTCTCTGCTCCATCCCAGCACAAGCTCTTCCATTTTGATCCCCATGCCACCTGTGGAAAGCATCTCTTTTTCCCTGATTCCAGGGCACTGAAGGTTTCCCGGAAGGCTGAAATCCTGTCCCCCCTGGGGGCTCTGTATTACAACACAGGGCGGTATGATGAGGCTTTGCAGGTTTACAGAGAGGCAGCATCACTGCAGCCTTCCAACAAAGAGATCCGACTGGCACTGGTGAGTGTGGGGCCAGGGCAGGGCCACACAAGTTGAGCACCACCCTCTGGGTGGAGTGTCATGAGGGTTGAGCTTTTTAAGATCATAACCTTTTATAACGTGGCTCCGTTACAGGCTCAGGTTTTAGCAATGATGGGGCGGACGAAGGAAGCCGAAAAGATGACGAATCACATACTCAGTGAGGATGTGGAGTGTCTGGAGTGCTACCGCCTTCTCTCGGCCATCTACAGCAAGCAGGAGCACTATGCCAAGGTACCATGGCCATGGGGTACCCTTGTCCCAAGGGCTTGCACACAGAGCTCAGGGTGAATTTTACTCTCCATCTCTCCAGAGACATGCTACATGTCTTAGAGCACATCCAGCAGATTATTTTTTCACTAAAGCCTTCTGTATATCTATTTACTGGCACTGAGGCTAAGCAGTGTAGTTTTCTTATCATGTAGAGTTCCTGCTGCTGTCAGCCCCACTGCCCATCAGCCCCAGGCATATGAAAAGCTCATTTCCACATGTGTTAATGTTGTGGGGCAAACAAGGGAAGGAGAAAGAAGACCCTTATGCTGGAAGTCCTTACTGGTGAGTAGAGAATAAGAAGTGGGAAAGCACTGGATGAGGTAACACAATGGCCTCTTGCTTTTTCACAGGCACTTGAAGCTATAGAAAAAGCACTTCAGCTAAAACCAAAGGATCCAAAAGTCATATCAGAGCTCTTTTTCACGAAAGGAAACCAACTAAGAGAACAGAATCTCCTTGACAAGGCTTTCGAGGTATGGCTGCTCTAAGACCTATAGATAGTTTTTTAAAAATAGAGTTTTTTTGCATTTAGTACTCACTGATGCATACACCCTGGCTATTTGCCTTAGGAGCTCAGAGTTCATCCTGGTACAGGGGAAGCTACGGGACAACTGACTCTACCAGCTTCAATTGCAACCTTTTTCCTCATTCCTGTGTGGAAATACAGCTCCCTGCTCTAGGTGGTTAAGTACAGAGTTGTGATGGGGTTATGGAGGTGCCCAGGCTTTTTCTCATTGACCAGACCCTTGTGCCATCCAGCCCCAGCCCCTCTTGCTGTCTATGGCCAGCTCTGGGTGGCTCAGCTGGAACCTTGGGGACCTGTGGGAGCTCACCGTGTTGTTATATCTCACCTCAGTAACCAATAGCTGAGAGATTGGCTTATCCTGTGGAGCAGGAGGCTTGATAGCTCAGAAATTATGTTAGCATTAAATAATAGTACAGAAGTAATAGTACAGAAGCAACCTGGGCTAGTGGAAGGTGTCCCTGCCCATGGCAGTGGAGCTGGAGCTAGATGATCTTTTAATGTCCCTTCCAAAACAAACCATTCTATTATTCTCTGACTCAGATAATATTACTGGGACAGTTCTGAATATTCTCAGTATCCCTGGAGATGTTTAATCCTGATTTGAAACCCTTCCTGTTGTCACACCACAAAAATAGTGCTGTTTGACAGAGTCCAGAAGGTCCTTATTGATTCTTCTCCCACAATGGCAGAAGCAGTGGGGAAAGATAGCAATGTCCTCAGGTTCTTGCGAAACCTCCACACAAATGGTCGTACTGTAGTCTGCTATCAGCTCTGAATTAAAGTCTTGAAGATAAAGAGCAGCCATATGGCTTTTGGTTGGCATTATGACCCAAGGAAATGACCCTGATGTGCAGGAGACCCCAGTGGTGGAGGGGACAGGGAGAGGGTCACAGGTATAGCTCCTTCACAGTGCTGTTGGCAGGAAAAACCCGTGAGATGAACTCAGCCGTGAAGTAGTAAATTATATTGCCTCTGCTGCAAAGAAACTGAAATTCGGTTTGTGTATTGTGTATGAGAAGAATTTGAAATTATGTTTTAAATGGTTTCAGGAGAGGAAACTTTGTTTCCCTTTCCCATCCAGCGCTGGTTTTGTTTGAAGAGTCAGACTCTTAACCTAAAAATGTTTCATGTTTATACAGAGCTATAAACGGGCTGTGGAGCTCAACCCAGACCAAGCGCAAGCCTGGATGAACATGGGAGGTATCGAGCACATCAAGGTATGACAATTTTGCTTTTCCTTGAGCTGTCAAATGCAGAGACTACTACTCAGAACAGAAAGTTAAATTGGTTTCAGATTGACAAGAGTTGCATATTTGTGAACAGCAAGTGTTCCCAACTTATTTTATCCAAAAAGGAGGAAAGTCCCTCTACCACAACAAGGTTGCTTGGTAATATGTATCCTGTAATGTAAATCTCACATTTTAGAAGGGCAGGCTGCAAGGAACAACCTGCCCATCTGTAAAGTTTCCTGCTTCAGTTATTGACCTACCTTAGAAAAATGTCACCGTGAGTTGACTTTTAAGGCTTCTCCCTCCCTAATTAATTTAATAAAGATGTCTAATGCAGAGTACTGGCATGAAATTATGGAAATAGACAGTCTGCCCTGTGGTTGCTTATTTTTTTGAATACTTTAGCATATCATTATGATTTAGGTCTTAAGAAGTCACATTGTGTGATGTCCTTAAGCTATCCTGTTGCTGAGTAAAATTAACTCTTCTGGTACAACATAACAGAAAAATGTAAATCTACTCTGCGCTTTTCATCAAATTTAAGCTAATAGCACTCGGTGATATGTATTTGATAATGAAGTATTCCTGTAACCTAACAGCGTTTTATAAACTGTTTCCCCTGTATTATGGTCTTCACCATTCCCTAGAAATGAACTTTCTATGTCAGGGAATGCAAATGAAATCTGCCACTCAATTTTTTTTGTAGGGGAGCTATGTCACTGCCCGTGATTACTACGAGAAAGCCTTACAGCTGGTTCCAAACAGCAAGTTGCTGAAGGAGAATCTGGCCAAACTGGATCGCTTGGAGAAACGGTTTCAGGAAGTCCAGGAGAAAGACCAGACATAGCATTCAGTCATCAGTGGAAAGACACTCGTGCCCCTTGGAGAAGAGTATGGTGGCAGCCTGTTGCTCGAAGTGATACTGAAGGAGCTTTGATAGGACTCAGAATTATGGAAGGCAAATTTTGAGTGCATGCTTGTGTTTCACCAAAGTTCAGGAGACATTCCGCTCCTGTGGGACATGCTGGAGAATTAATCAAAACCTTCCTTTATTCAAGATTTACGTTTAGTCAGAACCCATTTTAATCACACCAAGAGTGTGGGTGGGACATGTACCTTCAATATCTTGGTTGTCACTGCGGAAACCATGGAGTCAAAGCACTCATCCATTGCAGCAGGGCTGAAGTAGCACCTCCTGTTGCTCAACACAGGCTCACCTCGTCCATGTAGGGTACCATTGATGGGCTTCATTGCAGGCGCTGCCAGGTCCTGCTGCAGACAGCAAAGATGGTCATAATGGTCACATAGAAAGGTTCCAGGGGGTTAATGCTGAGAGAATCGTGGTCACTTTTACACCTCTAAATGTGACTTGAAAAATATTCTAAAGAAAGGGAGAACTATCTAAATATCACCCTGGAAGGATGATTCTACAAGTAGGACAAATGATCCTTTGAGGGAAAATCTAACCTGAATGTTTTACCCATTAGATAGTAATTTTGTAGTAATTCAGGTTCATGATGTCAGTTTTGTCAAATTCCATATGGCTTTAACCTTTGCCCTCTCCCTCCAGGCCAAATAGTTATTACTCTGAAAAAACCTGAAGCATCCAAAGGCAACGGGAAGCTCTAGGATTACTGTCCTCCTGCCCAGTCCCTGGTATGAAAAACAACCAACCTACCTGATCGATATAGGAGGTAAAGTGAAGAAGCCACAGAGAGATTAGGGAAGATTTCCTAGCCTGGCAAGGTACTAAGGAGGCTCTTCTATGGCTGTGCAGGGACAAAGCCCATTTATCAGAGTGATAGCACTGACAAAACACTTTGTCAAAGTGTTCACCCTCTCCACCAAGAGATATAGAAAATGACCTATAGCCGATCAGTCATAAATCTATATTTTTAAATTCTGAAGTGGGAAAACAAATTCTCTTCAGAACTGGGGCTTTTATTTTTGAGCTTTATTTATTTAACTTATAATAATCATATAATTAATATATTTTCTCTGTTTTATATGAATTGGGCAATATCCTTCACAGCTGGCCACATGGTTGGGCATTGTGACTCATATTGTCTGAAGTTATTAAAATGCAGCACCACCGAGGTGTGCTGGAATAATTTCCTGTAATGATTCTAAGGTAAATGGCTGCAGAGCACATTGGACCACACCGTCCCTGCAATACCAACCCTTCTGCTGCTTCCACCAGGGTTTGTACTAGTTCCCAGAGAGCATTAGTGGGATCATGCTTGGTGCCTTTGGGTTTGGACATCAAGGTAGGTCATCAGTTTGTTCCTCTTGCAGCAGGAAACTGCTATAAAAGTTGTTTTATTTGAGCTTGACTGTGGCCAGTCCCTGCAGAACAGCAGCCTAGGGTTTGTCATTATTAGTAAAGGACAATTCAGATTAGGTATGTGATGCCTTAAATACGTCTGTCAGGAACAGCCTGTGTGGCAGGTACCCTTGTGGTGCCTGGATTTAATCAGTGCTTGCCGTGGCACCTCAGCAAGCTCCAAATGCACTCAGTGTGATGGGTCTAGCTGCTGCTGGTGGTCAGATTACTGACAAATTATTGATGTGACTCCAGCTGTGTTTGGAGCTCAGAGGGAGTCCAGACTGGTGTAGGTGTCCGCCCTGCCAGGGCTTGTGGACTTGCTAGAGCCAAGGAGACCAGCCACTGCCTACAGCTGGGAGGAGGTGGGAGGGAGAGACCACTGGGGGGAAAGAGGCAATAGCAGGTGTTTCTGGGCTCTCTCCCACCAAACCAGCTTCCCAGGGGATCAGCTGTGACCAGAATAAACCAGCCTTTTTCTGGTGAATTATGTCTTTGCCCCAGCCCAAGCAGCCTACTTTGCTTTGCATGGCCAAGGGCAGGTTTGAGCTCCTGGGACTGGGTCAGCAGCCCTCCTCTGACTTTTCACAGGACTTTTGTGGCCATGGAGGTGCTGAACTGACGTTTCTGCAGGTCCTCAGTGCAGGTGCTCTGTAGGATGCCATGCACAGATTAGCTTTGCACTGCCCTGGGCTGCTGGGATGGCCAGGAGATGGGGTCATGCATTGCAAGGTTATAGTCAGTTCATTACTGGAATGTTCAGACATACCTGCACCACAAAGCTCTCTGCCTCTCCCCAGGGTGAGCCTGCAGCTTCCACAGAGCCTTGTAATCCCAGGCTGGCCGGCTGCCTGCAGTTCCACCACGTGGCAGTGAGTTTGGGGAGTGGCAGAGTGGTGTTTGGTGCAACACCCAGCAGCAGGACCATGCAAAGCCCCCTGTGAAGGAATCTGCAGTGTGCTCCAACAGCCAGCCAAAGCATGGGGAATGAGGGGGCGAGGGGAGATACATCTGCTTTAAAAATGTGTATTGACTATAAACATTGCCTCATAAAGATATATTAAATAAATACTATATATTCTACAAGCCTCACTTCAGTGTGTGGCTTTAAATCGTGGCCAATGAAACATATTTTTTCAAACACAGAAGTTGTATTTTTTATAGCAATGCTTTGTGGGAGGGAAGACTTAGTTTTATGGTTTTAACTTCAGCTTAAATATTAGTTTGTCTTTCCTCAGAGACCTGGTAGAAAGTATGGTCTCCTTCTTGTCCTAGAACCTGATCAAAGCCATCTTGACCTCTTAAAACTGGTGCATGTGTAGAAGTAGCTTTGGGTGCTCCCCTCGCAGATCCTGGATAAGGATTACTGTTTATGCAACACTCTCTTATTTGCAGAATAATGGAAAGAAATGAGAGCATCCTCCCAGTAAGGGAGGTGGTTTGGTTGGAAGGCATGGCATATGTTCATCCACTTGCCTGAATTAGGCAGATAACACATCCACAGACTTTAATGCCAGTTGAACCAGTTTATGTTTATATGCTGAAGGGGCGGCTCTCCATGTTTTGGATCTGGGTTTGTGGTAGTTATGGAGAGAGGAGGGCTCACTAATGAACCCCAGTTTCCTGAACCAGCACTTTATACCCCATCTATGCAGGATGACAGTCTGCAGACTGGCAGCATCTTTGGAGAATGGCACAGACCGTGAGCTACCAAAGCAGTTCAACCCTTGTGAGGGTTTTGGTGGTGCCTGTGCTGAACTGCTGTGTTTGTTCGGGGCATTAATCTTGTGAAAGGTTTATTGCGGGTGAAGAAGAAGAATGGAGTATGATATGAAATGGGTTACCTCCACCAAAATGGAATGCTATTGTGAAAGATAAATGGAGCGACTTACCTTGTGATAAACTGTGTGTTATCTTAATTAATCATAGGAAATGTCCTCTTCCTCTAGCATTGCACAGCTTCTAAAATAATGAGTTATAAATATATTGTTTTCTGCCAAGTCCAGTGCTCAGCATGGTTAGCAGAGATTGCAAATTAATAAATGGCTGCCTGGTGGGGGAGAGATCGTGCTCTCTGCAAGTTGCATTGGCTAAACCTCAGTGCTCACCAATATTAAAGCAGAGAATTAATGGAAAGCTGGTTAGACAGGACTCTCATGTACTCACTGTGCATTTTAATCCTAAATGAGAAACATAATAATTGTGTTGCTTTTTCCTTTCCCTATGAATAATATTTGCAGCTGATGGATTTTGTTTTATTTAATTTCTCATTTAAATTCCAACATTCTTTGCTTCCATCCCTTTTCTGTCCTCCAGGATAAATGATGCAGTGGGGGATATTTTTCTCTACCATAGAATCCTTGGACTAGATTTTCCAACAAATGTGCAGGCAGTTTGTTTTGGCCAAACAGTAAGTGAATGCAGCAGTGCAAATGGCCTTCATTCCAGAGATCTTGATGAGGACAGGGGGCTGTGCAGGCATGTGGGTGGAAAGAAGTTTAAGTGAAAACCCAAAAAATTCAAATAAAAAAGCCTAACTAGCAGGGGAGGCTGGATGCCCCTAAAATGATCTAAAATCTGTGAAAGCTTCTCAACAGTTACAGAAACCAGGCCAGATATGGCGTACAATATCTGGTGAAAGAAGATAATTGTCATTCTAATTTAATAATTAGGCGATTCAGAATATCATTATGTAGTCTTTTGCCCCACTTGTCCTCCAACTCAGTGAAACAGTTGGTGTATGCTTAAATCTCCTCAATCTTTATGTGATTAAGGTGACCAAGTGCTCAATTTCTAATTTTCATATATGCAATTATGCACAATATTTGGAAAAAATTAGCCCTTAGAGGTTTTTTTCCCCAACCTCAGTCTCTTGCAGCAATTTCAAAATGCACCATTTTGCTTTCATGTGCATTTAAACCCAGCAGCAAAAAAAGAAAAAAAACTGAAAAAAAAAAAAGAAAATTAAAATGAAAAAAAAGCTCTTGGCATTCACTAGTGTTTTAACGTGGCAAAATTGCTTCGGGTAACCTTTATAACTTTGTACAAAAGTTCATTGCCATGTTTGTACTGACTTGCTAAAATTTTTTCTTCTGGAAAATACCCCCAGTGGTATCCTCTGTAAAAGTTATGGCTTGTACAACTGTATTACTGTAGAAATCTCTGCCTGAAGTGGATGTCACACTGTGTGTTCCTCTCATGCAGGAGTTGTTTGCATTGCCTGTTGTTCATATGATTCTTATTTCTGTCTCTATTTTTTAAAAATTAGTTGTGCATATCTTTTAAAAAAAAAGAAAAACAAAAATAAGAAAGCAGCCCATGGAATAGAAATCTTTTAAAAAGAAATTCACACTTAGCAGCAGCTGGATGTATGTCAGTCACACAAGAATTTGCAAAGTCTTTGCTTTTTTCCACTGTGGGATTTATGGCTAGATTTCACATAAAGGAGTTATGCTCAAAGTCTTTGCAAAAGCAAATGTATGTAAATGTCTATTTTATATAAAAAGTAAGAAAAGTAAGTGCTGTGCCTGGTTTTGTTCTTTTTCTTTAGGGCCAACCATGAACAAGTTCTTCTGGAGGTGGAAGGGCCAGAGTTTCTTGCTTCACTTGACTTATATTTACTGCCCCTGGAGTCCTGGTTATTGGTCATGTAGGATCAACTGTGCAGCACATGTGTTTGAGTGTGGGCATATAAAAACATTGGAGCAGGCAGGTTTTGGATACTGAGAAAAGGTGTGGGCTGGTGCTTACACGGTCTTGTTGATTGGACATGTTATACTGACATAAGCTCTTCACGTCAGGTTTTATGCCTCTGTCGGGAATGTGGCAAACAAGTCTATAGGGTGTGAAAAGAAAAAAAGTAGAAAGAAGCTAATTTTGTTGTCAATCCTTTCTTCCTGGCAGACATTCCCAGATGCTCCTGCATGCTTCTAGGGTTTGAGTTCACTCAGGGGATCGTGCTAGTTATAAACACCTCTACTGAAAATGGACCTGAAAGAGAATCCAAAGCCCTGCACACATGCCATAGTGTTTCCTGGCATCCTGGTGTGTGTGAAAGGTACTATGCTGGGGCATTTCACACTCACTCTGAAGTCAGGCCATACGCTCTGAAGTTCTCCCAGATCCCAACAGTGCAGGGTTTCTTAATGGAGCTTCCACCCAGCACCCAGCTGCCCAGGTCCTCGTTTGTACTGACAGAGAAATCAGAAGTACATCCAGGTCATAGCCTGGACCCTTCTCTGTGGATTGGTGTGCAGATCTTGCCCTTTCAGCAGAACAAGGAATACATCGTGGATGGACAGTGGCACGGTGAGTGGGGACAGTCTGGGCAGTGTTTGTGCATCCCCCTGGCTGCTCAGTGGCTCCCGAGGTGGGGTGGGGATGTCTCTTCTTCTGTGGGTGATGCCGGGGCCCTTTGTGCGCCTGGGGACCTGGTTCCTGGCCCAAAAAGGAAAGGCAGCTCCATGCTTTAGTTGCTCTTGCAGCATGTGGATGACAGCTCTCCCTGGAAAAAAAGGTCCAGTAATTTTCATCCTTACGGCAGCTACTTGAACCTCTCTGTAAACCCCATGTACTGCTTCACAGATGAAAAGCTGCTGGAGATGTCCAGCTCTCTTGGTGTCCTCTGGGAAGGAAGAGACAAACACAACATCATGCCTTATAAATGTGCTCCTCCTGGTCAGCCTGGGCGAACAGAGACCACAGGGCGAGGAACTTGGCAGGACCTACCTTTGCCTGTGCTAACCCTCCTCTGCAAGGGCTGAGACAGC
This sequence comes from Grallaria varia, assembly GCA_013396735.1. NCBI lineage: Eukaryota > Metazoa > Chordata > Aves > Passeriformes > Formicariidae > Grallaria > Grallaria varia. The sequence goes on from VWZG01006818.1 coordinate 533,705, forward strand.
TCAGGCCTCGTGGCAATGGTGGGAGGGGATGTTGGATCCAGCTGCAGCCCATGGAAGCAGGCAGCAAACTACAAACAGGAGAGCCCAGGGAGCTGGAAACTCCCAGCGAGACATGGCTGGAGAGCCTCCAAACCCACCTGTGTTGCAGCCTTGCAGCCTTACCTGCTATAAGTGACGGAGTCTTCATCTACCTAAGGGGCTTGTTAGCTGGGACCTGAGTTTCTCCATGTGAAGCAGAGCACAGCCTGGCTCCAGCACTGGGTACTTTTTCTGGGCTGTGGTGAGAGCAGGGCTCTCTTCAGCTGCTGGTGTCCCTTCTTGCTCTGTGCTCCTGTGCTGGTCTGTGGGGAGATGTGCCCCAGGGTGGGGGCTACAGCAGTGAGCACTGGTATCATCTGGTCTTTGAAGGTACCAAACAGCTGATTGTAACCACTCAGTTTTCACAAGTCATGGTTGGTTGTGCTTGCCACTGATGAGTGATTTTTGGGCTGCCCTTGCTGTAGCTCTGCTGGGACTGGAAGCCTTTCATACCCTCTCTATCCAGGTGCTACTCACCACAGCCCTCTCCTTGGCTGCTGTGGCAAGTGAGCTGTTCCCTGTGCAGGCTGCTCAGCTGCCATGTGGTCCCTTGGCTGCACAAGAAAGAGAAATAGTTTGGTCCTGCTGCATTTGCTACCTGGTGTCCCTGGGGCACCACGGCAGAGTAGTGTCTAGGAGACCAATGTATGGCAGAATGATCTCAAATCCTTCTTGAACATCCTCCTGCTGTAGGTAATGTATTTATAAATCCCTGTCTGGCCTGCTCCCATATCCATGTGAAAATTTAAGTCCTAGGTATATTTTTAGGTAAGAGGGAAGTAAATACAAGGGAGGCTATGAAATGGGCCAAGCTAGGCAGAAGAATGGTGATCTTCAGAGTAACTTGCTCCTGGTAACAAAGCCAGTGCTAAACACATCTGACCTAGCAGGGCTCGAAATGGGATAACCAGCTAACTGCCATCCCTCCCACCCTGCTCTGATGTGATGCTGGTCCTTCTGCTGTTGCTAATGCTATTTCTCTCACCACCTAGGGGAATGGTGTTTTCTCCATCATTTACTACCCTGATAAAGTCTATTTATTTTCTACTTCACTAGTGGACTCGCTGCTATAGCAATAATCACCGCAGTCTCTTGTTGGAAAAGTTAGTCAGCACCAAGGGCTAGGGAGAACTTGGTCCAGGTCAGTGGCTTAGAAAATTGTGCCTGAGCTTTGCATTAGTCAAGTGCTTTGAGGCCAGAGAGTGAACTGGCAATATGATAAAATTCTATTAAAAGGGAGAGAAAGAGAGGCTGGGCTGAACAGGGCAGCAAGCAGCTGAGCCCCTCTTCAGCTGGAGTGCTGCAGGAGTTGTGTGAGGATCCCCACAGCCTTGTGGGGTGAGTCTCACTTCTCAGCTTGGGGTGGTTGGCTGGCTTGGTAGAGGAGAAAGATGTGGGCTCCTCAGTGCACTACCACTCTCATAAGGCAGTGTGAGAAATTGGTGGGCTTTCTAATGCCTGTAAACCTTAATCAAGTATCATAACCTTCCAGGCTACACAGAGGACATCAGCCCCAAAGTTAGAGTGGGCTGGCGTGGTGTAATTTTGGATCCAGTCTCGGTTTCCTGGTGATTTCAGTGAATTATTCCAGGCTCTCACTGGGGCAAGCACAGTGGGAGTGCCTCCTAAACCATGAGCATTATACTGCTTATGTTTGCGTGTCTGGGAACTGAGCTCTTATCCCAGCATTGGCTTGGGAGAGGCAGAGAAACACATTGGACAGGAGTGATTGAGTGATTTTTAGCTGGTGCAGACCCAGGCCAGCTGAAAGGAACAGGGGAAGAGCTGCTCCCACAGCTCCTCAGCCTGGAGTAGCAGACTTCCAACTGGTATGAGAAGTTGCAGTCAGTTCCTGTTCTTTTTGTTCCAGGTGTCTGAGATGGCTCCTCCTGTTTGATCTTTGCTATGATGGTTGTGTTCTGGCTGGCTCAGGGGAGCAGCACACCCCTTCCTCCTCCACGTATCATGCCAGGCCTGTCACTGTGCATGTCATTCCCTGCTGGGCGAGAACTGGTGGCCTTTTCCCTAGAAAACACAGATGGGATCACCGTGGATTTATCTCAAACTATCCAGTTCAACGAAACATCTGAGTCAGACCCAGACAACCCCAAGTCAGCCTGTCGCTGTGCTCATTGTCCCCATTCCTAAGGCACAACTGGTGCCAGAAGTGATGTGAGAAAGGTGTGTCTCTGGTGTATTTCAGAACAAAGTAAAGACTGAGTGAAGGGCTAGGTCAGTTCTGAGACAACATCTTTCATGATGACTTTACTAGCACAGGTTAAGTGTCCCAGGGCACTTAAGGTATGGAAGCTTTAAAAAATAACCATTGAGTAGTCTAGTGGTATCATTACAACCTGTTGCATTTGTTACTTAATTTTGTAAGTCCCAGTTGCATTTCATTAAGAATAATTAGGCTACTGGAAGAAATCTAAATTTGCTTTTTTTATGGCTGTGCACACACATCATGAAAGTACCTCACAGGAGACCTCAGCTTTGCACACATCAGATTCTTAGAAAAAAAAAGATGCAATTTCTGTGTGTTTTCATATATCTCCATTTAATTGCCTTCAGCTTGGAGCTCAGACTGGCGTCAGGAAAGCTATGGCACCTGGGATTTGTCCCATTAATTCACTACCTGCCAGAAGAGCCTGAGATGATGCATTTGAGCATGTGGGGTCTTGTCTCACTGAAAAACACTCTTTTTTTCATGCCTTCTATGTAGGCTTGGAGTGTGGAGTTTTTCCACTGACCTAAATGGAGTATACTCTGCAGCTGAGATTAGTTGTTGGGAGACAGCTGGAGCCTGGAGGGCAGCCCTGGCAGGTGCGTGTTGCAGTGTGCTGCCTTCCTCTCTGGGAAGGGGCAGGAAGAGGCAGAAGCCACCTCTCCAGAGCCATGGCTCTGAAGTGCATCCCCAGCACCCTGCTTGCTCCTGCTTCGTCTCGACATGTTTCTCTCCAAAGCCTGGGAAGCTCTGAGCAGTGTGGGCAGCTCTGGGGCAGACATCAGGGGCTGGAATTCTCCGTGCTACCATGGTGGTTCTAAATACCTAAATCGCTTATTCTGTATGGTTTTGCCTTTAAAAGGCCCTGCTCACCTAAGCAAGCATCCAGAGAAGCATTTCTGAGGCAGGAGAAGTACTGCAGCTTCCTGGTAAAAGCAGCCCTGGCACCTATCCCATCACTCCGAACAGTCACGTTGGCTTCTGTACTTTTAATGCAGGACCAGCTTTCCAGGCCATGCTAAAGACCTCTTAATGGGCAGGGACAATGATAAAAGTGGCCTCTTTGCCAGCCCTTTTATAATCCATTATAATGTAATTGCAGACCAGTCATCTTCACATCTGTTTCTTGCTCAATTCAAGCATCATTTTTGAGGACTAATGTTGAATAATGAGAAAGTTGCTATGGTATAAAAATTTCAATGTGCAAGATTAACCTTGATAATGAGGCACCTCCTTGTTTTTCTATTCTGTGCAAAACCAGTCAGTGATTTTTCCCTCTGCTGTTATGCTGCCAGTGCTGTTCCTGTGTTCCCATTACTGCAACATTTGCATTGCCAGGCAATCCTGGTGTCAGACTTTGCTGGGAAGTATGGGAACTTTCTATTGCCAGTAAATAGCCTCTTGGGGATTAAAGCTGAGCTGTTACTTACGGCTGGAAGTGATTACAAAATGAAAGTAAGGGTTTCCCTGAGTGGGGAAAAAAAATAAATCTTAATTTACTAGAAAGCACTGAAGCAAAGGCTCACACTGAACCCTCAATATCTTGATTGAGAATTCTTGGGGCCACTCTTCAGGGGCAGACAGCCATAATAAAGTGTGTGCCTGTGAGGCTGCCTGGACTTGCCATCTCTAAAGGCTGCATGGGTAAAATAGTGTGGTGGTAATTCACACCAGTTGGACTTTTCTGAAGGGATGCAATCCCATGGAGGTTAGATAAGAGGCTGAGGTGAGGGGTTAAAAAATCCAAAACAAAAACCTATAAATCTACTAGAAATAGGTTTCAAAGCTCTTGTTTGAGTACGAGGGTTTCTTGGACTCTCAACAGAATGTAGTCTGGAGGGAAAGGGCAGCTGCTTCAGGTCTGAGTTTTGTCCTGTTTTGGCAATAGTTCAGGCAGACCTTTCATCAGCCCTAATTCCAAAGATCTCAAGACGAGCTCAGTGCTGTGCTTCACGTTGTGCCGTGAGAGGTGGTGATGGGAAACACTGACAGATGAAACTCAGACTAGTTTCCACTCCTGTATTTCTCAGAATGCCAGGTATCAGGGAGAGATCGATGGACCCAACCTATTTCCCTCACTGAGTACAAAACTGCCCCACCCTGCACCCTGGAGCATTTGCTGCATCCCTAGAGGAGAGCAAATGCCTTTGCTAAAGATCTGGTTTGCTAAAGATGGGATCTCTTGCTCATCTATTTATTGGGTAACTGCTCTGATAGTGGGTCTATCTGCCTAATTGCTAAAACAATTACTGAATGGTGTTTTGACTCTGCTGGAGCTGAGAAAAGCCACAGTGGGCATATGCTTGTCTAGTGTTAATTCACACTACATGTAGCTGCCTAAAATGATCATAGTGTTCTCAGATCTAGGCCTCTGCTCATCTCCTTAAATGCACTGATAATAAAATTAGAAAAGAGGATTTATGGGGCCAAAATGACTAGGCAATCATTTCCCATTGCTTTTAAGGCTTCTTGTATCCCTTTTAGGATTCCAGACTGCAGGTAGCAAGGGCTGAGCTTGATATATCAAGGTCAAAAATGGCATGGGGGCTCTGTGAGTCCCAAGGTGAAGGATGAATTATCCTTTTCCCTGTACTGAGCTGTCTGCAATGAAATCTGCTGGCACCTCTCCTGGCTGTTCTGTGCTTCCCAAGTATGAACAGTGGCTTGATGGATAGCAGATGAAACAGGGAAACTATTTATCCGTTTAAAAGAAAGTCCAGTTTTTCCAGCTGGAGGTCAGGGAACCATCTGCATTGCTGCTAATGTGAAATCAGCCTGGCTGAAAGTCCTGTTACTGAAGGGCAGCCCCAGATCCCAGGGCAGGAACACACTGCAGGCTTGCAGACTCGGTGTCCCTTCAGTTATGCCTTTACTATTTATCAAAGTAACACAATTGGGTTAATTCTTGTCCTAGGCTTTGATTAATTGTCCCAGAAGCTTATCCCTCAGGGTCTGTGCTGTGGCTCTGCCTGTTCTTGCATTGTCAGATTCCCGTGTGCCCTCGTGTTCCCCTTGTACAATGTGTACCAGGGTTTTTTCCTTCCTGGCTAGCTGCTGGAAAGCCATTGGCATCCCCTGGGCATAGCCCTGGGCAGTGGGCTGCAAGGGTCCTGCCCACCGAGAAGCATTAACACCTGAAATAGGCCCTGCTTGCTCTGGGTGCGTCTGCAGGCAAAGGCAAAGCCTCTGCAGGTAGTTTGAAGGTGTCAGAGTTGGGAAAGTGGCACAAATCTCTACCTTCCTGATCTTTTCAGGGGCAATTCCTTGTGTTGCATAGAGATACGATGGGTTACAGCCAACCAGCCATGACTGCCTCTGGCCATCAGATGGCAGATCAGCCAACATAAAATGATCTTCTGTCACTGTCATGTCTCAAAACACTGGCTTGGATGGTGAGAGCCTTACAATTTCCCCATAATGGAAGGAATATGGGAAAGAAGAGCAAAGAAAAGCTCATTTCTGGGCTCAGACAGCCTGGCAGGCAGCATGAGGAAGGCTGCTTGGGCTGCCTATGTGCCTGAACTCTGTGGTTAAACAGTTATGTCTGTAGGTGTGAACTGGGCTTGACAACATCTGAGGAAACTTCAGGCATCCCTGCTTTTCTCCTCTGCCCTGTCAAAGCTGCCAAGGAGAACTGTGATCCATTTTTATCCCAATATCAAGGAAAAACAAACCAATATGACTCTGGATTGAACTGAACCGAATCTTTTGAGTTTTGCATGTCCTACATAACTTCTTTGAGCTGATCAGCACTGGCCTTTGGGGAGAAAGATGTAAAGAGTTTCCCACAAGCACCGAGCCATTCCCACAGTACAGGAGACTGATAGAGGCAATCCAGTCTCCTTGTCTCTGCTAGGCTGTTCCACCTCTTTTGTCTTCTTCCTAAGTATCTGTTAGCATTCAGTCTTCCCGATCTCTGCCTCTCAGTCTGGCATGTATATATGCAATTACATGTGGCTAACTTCAGTTTGTATTCTCATTTTATAAGCACCCATGCGTGACTGTGATGTTTTGGGATGGGAATTATTGGAACAGTATGACTTGAAAGAAGTTTGTGCCTGTAATTCAAGGTTTCTGGAAGCATGTGGTTCATGCTCTCATTTATGCAACCTTTCCGCTGCAGGGAATGAGGTTCAGCCCATGTACCTTCCCCCCCAGGGATGACGTCTTCTGTCCTGGGACAGTCTTTATGGCCAGTGGCTGGGGCAAGGTGCCTGAGGGAGACCCAAATGGCAGTCTTCTCATCCCAGCTGCAGGAACAGAGTAATGGATAAGGGAAAGGAGACTCTTTCTTGCAGAAATAGAAATGCAAGAGCAGGTAACTCCTGCCAGATGGAATAGTCAAATACCCCTTGCTCATCCTCTGCTTGTCAGAGGACCAGCCCCAGCAGGGATGTGCAGGTCAGCATTTCCCTGCAGCAAGGGATGGCGGAGTGCATTAGGGAAGGTTGTGCTTTGCTGCTGTGCATACTCACGTGTGCATTTTGGAGCCTGTCGCAATCAGAGCCGTTCTTCCAAGGTGGGGGCACTGGCTCCTGTCCTGCAGGAGGTGGAGCTGCCCCTCAGTGACAACCACACCTGCGGTGTGATGCTGAGGGCCGTGAACCTGCCATGGGTGCAGGGCTGCCTGCTGTGCACTGGCTTTGCTGATGGGGTGCAAGGTCACAGCTCCTCTGCCCTGGCTCCTGCTGGGCAGCAGGCTGGCCCTGTCCACCCGCAAACCTTTTTCTCTCCAGGGGAGTAGAAAGGGAAGCAACAGCACTGAAAGTGCTGTCAGCACTTTCCTGAGCAAGGGCTTTACAAGGAGCTTCGGGGTAATGAAGGCAGGAGTAGTCTTTTACAGGTGGTATCATGGATGTGAGCAGGAGAGAGAAGCATGACTGGCCCCTTGCCTAGACCTGCCCTGGGGCATTGCTAACAGCAGGACCTCCATCTCTGCAGGTGATGCCACCACCTCTGCTGAAACCAGGAGTGACCTTCAGTGGGGGGATTCCAGGCATGGGCAGTTCCCACCTCCCACTTGATGTCACAGAATCACAGAATATGCCGGGTTGGAAGGAACCCACAAGAATCACCAAGTCCAACTCTTAGCCCTGCACAGGACCATCCCCAAGAGTCACACCATGTGCTGTGAGTATCATCCAAATTCTTCTTGAACTCTGTCAGGGTTGGTGCTGTGACCACTGCCCCTTAGACACATTCAAGCCTTCCGATACCCTCACTTAGAGGGTCTCCCTGGGCAATGGGCTGCAATAGAGGAGCTTGCTCAGTGGCAAACTCTTCTCTGCTGGTCTTAACAGCATGAGCAGGACCAGACTTGCCCTGTCCTAGGGCAGGCTGCTGGCCAGGATGTCACTAGTCTCCTTGGGATGTACTTGCATGAATGGCTTTTTCAGTCAAGCAGTAGCTTGGGAAGCTCCCTGTTCTCTGTCATACCTCAAGTGAGTATTTTCAAAGCATTGCTGTAGCTGATGTTTGCAAAATGGCTTTAATTTTTAAATTCTCCATGGAAAAGACAAGGAGGTTGTGGATGGGAAAGGACAGGTTGCCAAATCAGGGAAATGTAACAACAGAGCTTAGATTTGTGGGGTTTAGATTAAACAAGAACTGCTGAATGAGCAGGGATGGCACCAGGTCCTCACGACTGGGAAGAAGAAAGCAAGGTGTGTTGGCTTCTGTGGGAAAGCTGGCATATCATAGAATAGCATCAAAGGTTGGAGCTGCTGGTGCAGGAATAAAAGTCACCATTCCTCCCCATCAGAGTTTGGACAGGAAGCCCCTTTGTGTGTCTGAGGACTGGTGCCACCTGAGCTCAGACCAGTGTGGTGTCCTGGGGGGCTGGTTGTGCCAAGGATGGGATATCCCCATGAGAAGCACCATGGCCCAGAGCTCACCAGGCATCTTCTCACAGGTGGCTGCATTTGTGATTTCATTGCCCAGCACCTGACACAGGGCAGGTGTCAGTACTGGAAGGGTTTTTTCCCACTCTTATCTGTTTGACACCACAGGGATCCAGATTGCTGCCTTCCTCCTCTCCACCTACAGCAGCCCTGTTCAGTTTCCAGACACTGCATCAGCAGCAAGGTATATTATCTTTTAGTTACGGATGGCAAAACCAAAGGTTTAAACATATAAGCTCCCCTTCAGAAACCATGTCATAATAGCAAATCTGACCCTGCCTCCCCTGAAGGAGAGGCAGAAGGCTACTCAACCTGCCCTTTTTCTGGCTGAATGCAGCCCTTCCAGCTCAGTGAGGCATCCCCGAGTACTGCATACCAGCCCTGCTCTATTAAAAGTCTGCTTTGAATTCTTGCCAGATTGAGATCTGAACTGCTGTTGTGCTCCTGCAATGGCATACAGGATTGATCAGGGGTTACCTCCTTATCAAATGCAACTTTGAACATGAAAGGGAAGAGGGCCATGGAATTAAGTGCTGCAGTTTTCGTGGCTTATTGGAAGTGCCTTTTATAGCTAGGCACAGGTCTAGTGACTCCCCACTGGCCACTTGTATTTCTCCTTACAGATAATTACAGGGCTAATACAAGTTATTAAAAAGATGGTGTTATTTCTGTCATAGCCATCAAAGTTGAGGTGTTGGTATTAACTAATACCCAACCTGTTATGGCTTTGCTAGGAATCCTTAATGATTATGCTTTCAAAGGGGGACTGTCTGCAGACAGGAAGGTGCCTCTTAATTTGGAGCAGCAATTGCAAGGAGCAGAAGCCACCTGGCTACAAAGTGGGTGAGTTACCCTTTGCAAAGCAGAGCTGTCCGGATTCACACTGACTCAATGCCCATAGGAGATATAGGGGAGGGCAACATAAAAGCAGTGTTTCATTAAAAATGTGCTTGAAGTAGCCATGTCAGCTCTTAGCAGGCTGGAAAAATGTGAGCCCACTGTGTCTGTGGGACAACTGGAAGTTCGGGGATTTTTAAGTAGGACTTTGGGAAGGAAATTGTGTGTTCTCATCTGAAGTGTCTCTCAGCTGCATGTCAAGCACTTTGTCTTTGAAACAGCTGCAGTACCATAGCCTGTGCCTTGATCAGTTGTGTCTGTACTGCAATAACCCTTTTCTCTCTCTAGCTGCTGTTCCAAGCCCTCTCCCCACACCACTGGAGTGCAGTTTCCAAGGCATCCTGCTCTTTGGAGAAGGTGGTCTCATTCTGTTCCCCAGGGAGGATAATACTCCTCAAAACAGGTAACTGGAGTAGTAGCCAAACACTGAATTTTCCTCATGGCACCCACCACAGTGTTTCCCAGGGCTTGGAAGCTCCAGTCACCGCCAGACCGGGCACCACTCTCAGCAGGGTCTGGATGACAGAGGCTGTGTGTTCCTACCATGCAAATCCCCAGCGATGCTTGCTGGGCAGGATAGTGCTGCAGGGGAAGGCAATAAGACACAAAGTCTGTTTGTAACACAGGTTCTGTACAAGCCTCTCTCACTGGCTAGAGATCTGTTGTACCCTTTATCATTCGGCCTGGCTGTATCAATGTCAGCTCACACAAAGAAGTTTCCAGTTCCTGCAGGAGGCAGGGAATTAGATGGACTGGGCTGGCGGTGCGTCACTCGCATGGCACAAAGCTATTGCTGCTGTAAGGAAATGTCAGTCCCCACCTGGTGCTGATCAAATTCATGGCAGTCCTCTGCTATTGGTAACTCTCTACCCAGATGGCTTATGCCGAGAGGGAAGATGAGAAAATTTAACAGGTGGAGCCAGTGACACCAGTTTTCAGCTTCTGGTGAGACTTCCAGCCCACAGTGACAAGGGCAAAGCACAGCCATGCAGAAACACGCCTTTGCTATTGCTTGCTTCTAGTCTGTGCACCTGGAATGTAGCAGTGCTAGAGGACAAAATCATATTGATATGCTTCACTAAATTAGATGTAGATACCAACTGAGATGTGACCCTGACCATGTGTCTCTCTATTTGAATGGAAGAGAGCTGATGAGTAAGTCTGGTTGCCTTGGAGGTGCAAGGGTTACTGCACATAATTTCTTGTTATTCATTGTCATGAAGAATAGCAAATCCATGTGGCCTTTGAAAGCAATTTGTGTTTTCCCTATGAATCTAAAGAGCTAGAGAAAACACCCAAATGGAGCAGGGCAGATAGGACCGAGGGCCGTGTTCATACTTGTTCTGGCACCTAGTGCAGTGTGATGTGTGTCTGAAAAATATCATCTGTTCATAATTCTGTGCCCCTCTGCCACGTCTCCAATACAGATGTTTTACTACTTCGGACTGTGGATAGCAGAAGAAACTGAGAGCTTAGCCCTGCTTAGCTGGTGTGTGTCCAGATGAACTTCTGACGCATTAGTGTAGATAGTAATGTGCTAGAGACACAGCTTAAAGGCTGATTCTTGGTTCAAAATTATGTTATGTGATACAACAAGCACACAGGTTGCTGGGTAACTGTGCAGGTGAGACAAAGAAATGTGGCCCTTTGAACCAATAATAAATGTTTCCTGCAAATACTGACTGCTTATGCACTTTAACTTAGTAAATGGTGATGAGTTAGAAATAATGTTGATCCTTAGTCATGCAATTCATCCACTGGAAATATTTGGTTGTTCATGTGGTTGTTTTGGATGAAGTCCAATCTCCTCAATTTCTTTGTACCGCCTCTAAAAATTTTACAGGTAATGAAAGTCAAATAGTCTCTCCACTTGGTCTGAGACCTTCCTGATGGGATCTAGCCTACTGGACCACTCTGGGATCTGCCTGAATAAATGTATGTTCAGCCCACCTTTACAGCTCCTTGTCTCCCTCAGGTAAATCCTGCAGGGATGTCTTCCCAGCCCCTCTGCTGGCAGAGTGGATCAGGCCATGGTTACATTTATTTCTGATGGGAGCAATGCTGGCTGTGACTATGGCCTCACCTTCATGGACATCCGTAAGAACTCTGAAGGAAGTGATCTCACTGATGCTGTAGGAACTCTCCTCTCCTTCCTGATCCCTTTAAAATAACAACTACCCTCAGTGCACCTGGTTTCCTTAAAAATCAAGTTGTTGATTTGTGTTTATTGAAAGTACCATCTAATCCCCTGTGTTCAATTGTCTCCTTTCCTGTCTGAGTCCTGCAGGCTCGGGCTGTGGCAGAGTCGCAGCGCTAGTGGAAGAGGGGAAGATTGATACTGCTAATTAGCCTGGCTTGTATCCCAGGGACATGAAGTGCCACTGGCTCATTGAAGGTCCAGCAGAGTATGTAGTAAAGGTAATAAAAAGAGAAACTGCTCTGAAATCTCGGCACTAAGAACTGTTCAGGGGAGCGATTCAATAAAATTCTGCGAGAAACATCTGTGACACACGAGACTGTAAATTGTAAACTTTTCAGGTCACTGATACTTTGCAGGGCATATTTTGTCAATTAGACATCACCTCCGAACTCCTGTGTGGAGGAGCTGTGACTGTTGTAAGTGCTTGAAATCTGTAGGTACCAGACTCATCTCAGGATAGCATGAAGTCCACCACAGATTTGAGGATAAAGGGAAGGTAGAGAGCATGCTGCAAACAATAGAGTCAGCCTTTTTCTCAAGGCAGTGTCAACACCCTCTACATGTTACTCCTTAGTCCATACCAAAGTGTCTGCTTCCCACTGTGCATGGGCTGTGTCATAGTAGTTCTCACTCCTAGTACCAGCATATCTCTTTATTTTTTATTGCCCGTTGCATCTTGTGTGCAGCAAACATCCCACCAAGCTTAGGATGAGTCCTATTGCCATTTAAAGCAGAAACACCTCTCCTCCCCTTGGCTAAGGTGTGGAAAACAGTGCATCTCGCATTTGTCTAGGATAAAGTTGATTTTCTTCCTAGAAGCTGGTGCTGTGTTTTGGGCTTAGTGTGCCAATAGTGTTGGTAACATACTGATGTTTTAGTTGTTGCCAAGTAGTGCTTATCCTAAGTCAAGGACACGCTCTGCCAGTGAGGATAGGCACAAGAAGATGGGAGACAGTGTGGCCAGGACAGCTGATCAGTCCAAACGGATATTCCGTCCTATGGAATGTTGAGCCTAGTATATAAACCTGGGGGATTTGGCCGGGAGCTGCCAGTCACTGCTGGGGAATGGGCTGGGCATCAGTCAGGGGGTGGTGAGCAATTGCATTGGGCAATATTTGTCTGTCTTGGGGTTTATTCCTCACTGTCTGTTTTTGCTGTTTCCCCTTTCATTGCAATTATTACTGTTATTATTATTATTATAAATTTTTATTTAAACTGTTAAACTGTTCTTAACTCCAACCTACAGGTTTTATCTATATTTTTTCCAATTGTTTTCCTCATCCCACCAGGGGTGGGGAGGGACAGGGGAGTGACCAAGTGGTTCTGTGGTGATAGTTGCCAACTGTGATTAACCCTAGGGATGCTTAAGGATATGCAGACCTGTTGCTTGGTTTGCTGATGCTTTGTTGGATTAAAAACCAACCAAACAAATGAAAAATCCAGTTCCCATGCTTGAAGGAAAAGCTCTTGAAAGGGCCTTCCATATGGGGCACTGGCCTTTCAGAAGTACAGGGCATTCAGTGCTGCAGCAAAGTTGACTGCTGAAATGCCTTAAGACAAAGCTAGGTCAGCTTCATCTTCTGCAAACCTGTTGGTAGCCCCAGAAGGAGCAGTGAGGCCAAGATTGCCAACAGACTGTTTTGATGCAAAATGTGACACACTCATCAAGGGAAGCCATCCCCAAATTTTTCCAAAATCTAGCTTTTCTCCAGAGACTCAAAATTTTAAGTGTTTCAGCCTTGACTATTCCCTCTTGCCTGTGCACTTTGCAGCTGGAGTTTGAAGACTTTGCTGTGGGACTTAGCTGGGGCTGCATTTATGATGCAGTTCCTGTTTATGGTGATGAAGAAGAAAACCAGCTGTGTGAGACTTAAATTGTTTCAGACTTAAATTAGAAATCCTGTGGAAACAGACATGTTTTATCAGCCAAATATGCTCTTTGTGGTACTTGGTACCCTTGGAAGGGCTTCTGCAGTAGCCTTGAGACTTGCACATCTCTTTTGCCCATCATGATGGCCAAGTGTGCCATTGGCGCTGGAGATCTCACATCCAGATCCAGGGTCTTGCTGCTATTGCAGGGCTGAATATAGGCCCATGGCTCGTGTTCTGCTGCAGGGACACTGGAATGCACGAGTGTGTGCTGCTGGACCCGGCCTCTGCTCTGCATTGCTCGGTCAAAGGAGAGAGCAAGAGCAACTTTGCTCTAAGTGTCATTGAAAAAGAGAAATGTTCACAGTAAGGCAGAGTGAAAGAAGAGTTGTTGGCTGGTGTGCATTTAATTCTACTGAAATGGATGTGAATTCTTAATAAATTGGACTAATTCTGTTGGAAAGTCATTAATGAAAAATTGCTAACCTGAGGCATATCATTCCCACTCTTTCAGAAGCAAATATTTTTAAATTTCCAACTTTGAATGTGCTTGTTTTATCAATATAAAAATCTTTACCTTCACTGAAAGAAATGTTCTTAACTTTCTTTTTTATATATATTTTTATTTCTGTATTTCCAGCTGTTCTTCCTACTTGGTTGAAAACAAAGCGTGTTGTAACAGCCTGCCTTTTTTAAATAAAAACAGTTTCCAGACATCGTGCTTACTTTTGCAGAGCTCGATATTTATTCTTAAAGTGAAAAGCAATCTGGTGTTCAGAAGTGAAGACATTTGAATTAAATTCTGGCTACATCTTTACAGAAATCTATGCCAACCGAAAGACAGAGCAGAGTGACTGGGGGCTGGCTTTCTTTTCTTTGCACCAAGTAATCTGGGTAAGAGTCTTGAATTATCCAGGGTTTGTCATTGGCAAGTGATCTTTGACAAATGCTTCTATTTTTCCCCATCTAGTTTGTGGTGGTAATTTAGTTGCATGTGTTTACCAAATGCTGCATGAGTATTAACACTACAGTTCTTGAAAAGAAATCTGGTTTCCATTGGAACGGAGTATTTATGTTGGGGGGAGAAGGCTGACAAATTTGGGCCTGTCGTCTTTCAGGGCAGAGATTTCAGCATTCTGGAGCATTTCACTCGATGCTTTCCAACAGAGCTTTGCCATGAAAAAATCAGATTCTTACAGAAAAGCTCCTCTGGCATAAAGTTCAAGCTTCCTATCCAGCTGCAATTATGGGCCATCCAGATGTTATGTAAACTGAATGTTCTCAACAGGAAGTAAAGTCTAGCAGCTTCCCTCTAGGTCCTCAATCTCTACACATGGACCATTCAGGGGAGACTTTGCTTGCACCCCTTGGTGGTGGCAGATACAATTCTCAAATATGGTTTGTTAGTCTGGAGTTTTATTTTGTGCAGTGGAGGGCATTCATGCTGTCTGTTGAAGATTACTTGTAATTCCATTATGAGAAAATTAGGATTACTTTTGTGCTCATGTAGCATAACTATTGTAGGTTAATTCTGGCTGCTACTGCTTGCCATTGTACTGGTATCACTGTTGTTTCTTTCCAGGCACCTTGTCTTAGGTCAAAAGTTCTTGACCTCATCAGAAAGCCACCAAGTCTCTATGGTTTGGGGCTTTTTTTAGAAACCTAGATTATAGCAAAAGCCACAGGCACTTACAAGATGACATTTCTCATCTTCTTGTTCATCCCCACAGCTAATCTCTGTGGATTCTCAGCTCCCAAACCAGTGCTGACTTCAGGAAATACCATGATGGTACATTTTGAAAGTGATAGGGAGAGCAGCTTCAGAGGGTTTAGAGCCCAGCTCACTTTTGTTCATTCAGGTTAGTAGAGTGATGCTTGCTGTGTCTAACAATTTCCACACCATCTGCAGCTATTCTTAGATACCTGAGCTGATTTTTTAGGCTAATCCTGCTGCATTCTGTCAAGGTAACTTTAAAACAGAATAGCTACTTGTAGCAGAGCTCCCTTTGCTGAATAAGGGAGATGATTCAAATGCACTCTTTTATGCTCACTGAGAAATGAGATGACTAAATTCTGCTATCTGAAACAAGCAGCCTTGTTAATTCTGTCAGTCTGATATTTCCTTTGAAAACCTCATTATAGAGAAGAGTCTTGATCTTGGGGACTAATCTGCTATTGTTGCTTTCTACTTTCATGAGTTTGTGCCAGCTGCTGCTTAAGGGGACGAGTAACTTTTCCCTTCCAGAGTGGAGGCTTTGTTTGAGGGGACAAACCAGAGCTATTGACCCAAGTCAGAGTTAACTCTTATTTTCTTCCTCTTTCAGAGGAGGCAGGAAGAGAAGATTTGGCATTAATTGCACCAGTATTTCCTCTGAAGGATGTCCCCTTAGGTAAAGAAATTAAATTCTGGCCAGTTAATCTGGTCTGAGGAGCTTTTGTCTCAGAGGATTGTGCAGTGAGGCAGCTGCTTTCTGACCTCAAGTCTCCTTTTTTGCATTTGTGTGGGTGAAAAGTAATAAGCAGGTGTCCCATCGCTCATTATCTATACTTGTGGTACATCATCTCCATTCCGGTTGCATGCACTTCCTATTGGAAGCAGAGACAAAGCAGAGCATGGGAGAGACATCCTTGCAGTGCCTGAGCCTCACTTGCTCCCTGAAGTGCTCACCTCCTTATGATTCAAGATTTCATGTATCTGTCTTTCCTACCCCCACCACTTCCAGACAGAGTGGACAAATTTTTCCTCCCCTGCATCTTTGTCCTTGCTGCGTCCACGGTATGAGGTTATCTAGTGAAATAAGAAACTTGCCTGTGAAAGCACAGCGAGTTTTCTGGCTCTAGCTGACACCTGTGGGTGTTCCCCAGTTACTCCCCAGTGGCTGTTCGGGCATGTTAGTGGGGCTGGGGTGGATTGTCCTCACGGTTGGCCATGGCACACCTCCCTGAAGCTCCTTGGAGAAGCTCCCGGTGCGATGGGGCTGTCATCAACCCTACGTGGCTGCTGACAGCCACCCACTGTGTGTAGCTGTGAGTGTGAGCAGTGTGTTCTCAGGCACACTCTTCTCCTCTCCCCATGATGTGAACTCCCCCTTCTCCTCCAGGGTGCACAGCTACAAATTATACTCATACCTTCTTGTCCTCTGTAAAACCTTTCTTCTGTCCTTCGTCCATGAACACTGATTTTAGAGATGGGAACAGTCTGGTCTTACTTGTCAGAGATCCATTAAAGTTAATTGGACTCTCTGCTATCAGAGCCAGAACTGAAGCAACACACTTGTTGTGGTGAGAAGCTCTTGCTCAGCAGTCCTGGGAATAAGTGACTAATTAGAGAAGAGCCAGAAGGGATGTATGACTGCTGAATTAGGAAGTTGTATGACTGTAAGTAGTTCCAATGTGTTTGCTTTTATTCCACAGATCCAGTAAACCCTTGCATTGGACTGTGACAGCAGCAGAGCACAAGTGGAAAAGAAGCTCAAGTGACTCACACTGGTCTTGTGCAAAACCTTAGAGCCTTGTATGTGCACAGTGAAGTAGTCAGCCTTCACTCTAGACTCAGGAGGTCTCCATAATCTGTCTCAGCAATCTTCTCAACTGAGTGGCGAGGTAGGGAACCTGTTTTTATTTCTTTTCATGATATATTTTGAGCTTGGTCATAATTTGTGGGATTTTTGCCCTCTTCCTTTACAAGTATCCTTTCAGGATGCACTTTAAAGACAGCTTGTTCCTTCTCTGCCCTAGTCACAGATGTGACAGGTGAAGCCCATCATGGTGTATTCCCCTCTTGGCATATTGAGCTGTGACTCCAACATTGCCCTGATGCACCGTGATATCTCTCTGGGAGTACAGGGCTGCTGTGAGGCCAGTATGCCTGTCCAATGGCATGGAGACATTATCCTCCTCTTCCCTCTATGCTGTATCTGGATGGGAATTATCAAAGAAGGTGGGTCTTCTGATTTTGCGTTGTTTGCCCATTATGAACAGAACTTAGATTTCCATCAGAAGTATTTTATTCTTCTGCCCAGGCCTAACCTTAAATTTATTTCCCAGCCAGATGGGAGCCGAGCTAGAGTTGTAGCACACAGGAGTACCTGTACTTGAGAGTGAAATCTGTAAGATAAATTACTCTTTCTGTTACCCTGGAGGGATCACTGCCAGGATGTTTTGTGCTGGCTTTGTTTCTGTGAGAGGCTAGGACTCTTGTAAGGTGAAGTAAAATTAAAGGTGAGCACTCCTGGAAGTGTTCGCGTATGGATGTCTGTGGATCACTTAGGGAAAGGGACTGAAGAGGACAGAAGGGAGAACAGCAGGTGACAATTTAGAGCTCCAATAACATGCTGTCTCTGAAGTGGATGTATTTATGAGAGTCAACACAGTTGATGATGGCAGATTGAAGCAACGTGCAGTGTTGCTTGAAGTGGGACGATGGAGTTTAGTGAGCTTTCTCTGAATGGTAATTTTCATAAGACCTGTGGAGGAGAGGATGTTGTTCCCTTGCACTTCCTGAGACCCGTTTATGATCCCATAGAAACACTACCCATTGTAACTTGCTAGGAACTCTTTTTCAGGGCACTCTTTTGTCAAGATAAAGTATGACTTGTATTGTTTTATAAAACTCTTGCATTCAGAACACTGTTCAAGAACTGACTCATCTCCCTGAAATCACAGGGCAAGTAGGTAAGAATGACTGAGTAAACAGAAGGCAAAGTAATTCTGACTGAGGCATTGTCAAGCTAAAATGTGAGTTCTGCTCAATACCACAATCTGATGGCAGACTAATAAATTATGTGTAACACTAAAGAGCACTATTTAGTCATATTTTGTCTGCAGCCTGTGCTCAGTCTTCACTCCAGGCTGATAAGCAAGCTTTTAAATCAGTCTCTTCTTTACAGGCTGGTGCTGAGTCGCACCAGTGGCTGCATTCCCAAATCCTGCAGGAGGGATTTTCTGGGCAAATCTGATTCCAACAGTTCTCTTCTTAGCTGCAGCAGTGCAGAGGCCAAACTGGATCCCAAGGTTCTACTCAAGGGTGAGGAATTTCCTGGACTGGATAGGACTGCTGATGAAAGGTGAGTTTTCTTTGTCTAAGTGAGGTGAGTCCCAAATATCATGACTTCATATAAAATATTCAAAGCACATTGAGGTTTTGTCTGGTAGGCTTTTTAGGGCAGCCTGAGATGAAGGAAAAATATCCAGGTGACTTCCTGCAGAAAGTCTCCACTTTCTCCTGTTCCTCATGCCCTGCCCCTAAATAAAGGTTGCTGAAAATTAGAATGGGAGTTCCAGAAGCATAAGACTTGTATTTAACATTTCTGACTCTCAAATTGATCATAATCTTTGGACAGATACTTTTCTCAGTAAAAAGCAGCCACTTGCTAAAACGCCTTCCAGGCCCATGCTTTAATGGGCAGAATAGTTTGGGAAATGTTGTAAACTAAACTTGTGCATCTATGGACCTAGATATAATTAGCACCACATTCAGAAGTCTGCAGGATAAATTTTGCCAGAGAAAGAGTAGCATATGCTAGTGAATAAGGACTGATTGCATGAAAGTGATGGCATCTTACAAAAAGAAGAGGCCCCTGTTCTTAAGCTGAAGAGGCTCTCATGCAGAGAAATGAGGGGAACAGACATGTTTGAAGTGCTCCACGTGAAGCCAGAACTGTCATACTGCTTCCCTGCACCAGCTCTCTCCCCTTCTTTCCCAAAAGTTTCTTTTCTGCTGAGGCTCCTCAGGTCAAGGTGAATTTGGCATTATAGTTTCATTGGCAAATGGAGAAAGCCACCATTTCATCTTGTTTAATCTGATGGGACTTAAGAGATTTCAAAGAGACATCAGATAGCTTAAAGTCTTTTTCCCCCATGTTAAATAAATAGATTTGTCATTCTACAGAAATGTTTCACTTTGGCTTGAAGTAGTTGCACTAGGAAACTGCTGATGCCAAACCTTTGTATTCCAGAGCTTTATCGCTCCTCCTTCCCTGCATGTGCACACATACAGCCAAGTATGTTAGTGAATAGCTGTGATTGTACCACAGCTTTTCTTAAGAGGAAAAACCTAATCTTGGACAGAGTTTTTGTGTTTCTGCCTATCCTACATTTTATCCTATTGCTGCCAGCAGAAAATGGAGGACTTGTGTTCACAGGAATACATTTAATCTCCTTTCCCTGTGTGCCGAGTAAAGTGTGCTGCACTTATGAGCTGGAAATTAAAGTATATATGAAAGAAAAGGGCTTGTTGTAGATAATGCTCTACTTTCAGGTCAGATGAGCACTGGGACTCTCCTGCTTTGTGCTGCAGCTGCCAGGTCCCTCGTAGCATCCTTCATAGTCCCACACTGACCTAACAGAGATGTTAGTACAGGTGCTGACTAAGGGAGAACTTTCTTCTAAACTAAAACCAGGTAACAAAACAAGTCATTGTTCTTTTGGTAGCCAGACCATCCATCCCCACAGACAAGCTGTGAGATGGCTGGACATCTTCCATACCCTTGATTCTGACTCTCTGAAGGCAATAATGGCTTTCATGGCCAGGTAGTTGATGCAGGGAATTGCTCAGCTCTGTAGTGTAAATCTTTATCGGAGGTGGAACCTGTAGCATTGCACGCAGCTCTCACACATGCCTTCATACAAAAGGTTCAAAGCCCTGAGTGCTCTTTGAGCCAGATACTGACTCAAAGTGTCAGTATACTGGTACTTCGCTCCTTTATCTGACCTTCATATGATTGCCTCCTACAGTGGGAAGTGCTTGGCCGCTCTGACTGCTCAGAGTTCTGTGCAGAACTGTCTCTGAGCATGCTGTTCCTCTCCTCAGATGCAGAGCAGAGCGTGCTGCAGGGCCGTGGCAGTGCCCTGGAGCCCTCAAAGCCCACGGGAGAGGCGCACAGGCTGGGTGGCTGCAGAGCTGTGCAGAGCTCCCGTGGGCCAGGGGCTGCAGCGCTTGGCTTGCAGAAGGTGATGGAGCTGGTTTGGTTCAGGATCAGCTCTGGGTAGTGACTGGTAACAAGTCTGAGTCTCCCAGCATCTCTGTACAAGTGGATACTACTCTCTGGATTTTGTCTCGGGAAGAGTGTGTGTGTGTGTACAGGGAGAGACGAGGCTGGGGCGCAGAGCCAAGGGAAGGAAGATTCTCTTGTAGCCAGAAGCAATGGGCTTGCTTAGTGGAGCAGGAATCCTTTAGCATTGATGCTGCAGAATTCCTGTGTGCTTGGATGCATTCTTAATCTGCTTTCTCTCTCCCTTACTGGTCCCTTACCTGGAATAAGGTATTGCTTTTTTATCTTTCATGTTTTAGACTGAATTTCTCAGGGCAGAGAGAATTAATTAATTAATTTCCTATGTATGTACTTTGCTTAAACAGAGCTGTGGTCTGGGGTGAGACCCTTGTCAGCTTGCTGTTGCTTCTGAAGCACAGTGAACAGCCCTGTCCTGCTAATTTGTCTCCTCCTGCTTAGTAAGCATCTAAATGTTTCTCCACATCAGCACTGTGTTGGAGGAAGAATGATGAAAAGGCTAAAGCCCCCCTGAGTTACTGGGTGCCGCCAGCTTTGGCAACAACCTGGAGAATGCAATTGCTCACAAATTTAAAAAGCAATCTGTTCAGGAGAGGACGTGCCACCAGTACTGCTCGCAGACTTGTGCAGTAGCCAGCCTGTTGGCATGCAGTGTGTGCTTCCCTCTTCCTCCCACTGGCATCCCTGCTGGTGCTCCACAACATCACACCACTGAGATAAAAATAAGTCCCCCGGAGCGGTAAGCGGCAGGAGGTGGGGATGGTTTCTCTCCACAGGAAAGTGCAGCACAGCCCACCGCTGTGTGTGTGGGGGTATCATTAGCACAGCAGCTCCTCGGTTAGCAGAGGCTGGAAACATACATAAGGCTCTTGCCCGCCCTGAGCAGGCTTGTCTCAGCTGAGCTCAAAGCCATGGCACGCAAATGGTGCTGCAATGACCTGAATTGGGTGTTGACCTGAATGCAAAAACAACTTTTAAAACGGGCCTAAAGACAAGCCCTTGCAGCTCAGCCTGTTGGGCTTTACCCTCATCCAGGCTGCAGCACCCACACTGCACTGGCATTCCCTGCTCTCCCCTGATGTCAGCACAGGACCCTTGTCTTCCAGCAGTGCTGGATATGTGCAGGAGCCCTTATGCAAAGCTGTATGATTAACTCATTCCTTTTAACCTAGACTATGGTGGAAGAGGTTTGGAAGTCTTTAAAGCCAGCTCTTCTGGGGGAAAGGTACCCTCCCTATGTTCTCTTCCACCGAGGGTTAAGTCAAGCCACTGTTCCCTGCATGTGCCCTCACAAGCACTGCTGTGCAAAGCTGTTCACATCACAGCACCTTCCTCAGGAGGCGAATGTTCTTCATCTCCCTTTTGAACTGGAAGAGTTTCTCCTCGGCAGGAGGGCTCAGCTCCTCTCCCTTGAGCTCTCAGTATCCCGTGCAGGTATGCAGGGACACGGCATGGTGTCAGCATCCTGTCTGAGCAGAAAGCTCATAAAGCCTTGGTGGAAGAGGAAGCACACTTAAACAGAGTTTAAGCAGCTCCATGGAAGGGATGACTAAAAATTGCTGCCTTGGGAGGCAAACAACTCTATTATGCTTGGTACTAAAGGGACATGCAGTTCTCATTAGTGATCTTGTTTTCCTCCTCCTGCTCTGTTCTAAGCACTCAGATGCTTCCAAATATTACCCTGTTGATTTGGCCTCTTATTTAATGACTGCTGAATCTGACTGCACAGTGTGTGCATGCAGTTCCAGGCCAGGCCTGCTCTCCTCCTGTGTTTCTGGAGAAGCAGGGAGTTCATAGACAAAAGCATAATATTTCATAACTCATGTCAAGAACTGGTCACAAGGTCAGTTTAAAAAAAAAAATTGCATTTCTTCCTCAGTAGTGAGTGAGCATTTGAGGTTGGTAGGTCTGTTAGCCCAGCTACGTGATCAACCTGGTAACTGTTCATCTCTTTTCCAGGCATTGATACAAAGCATATCTCAGAGCAAATTTGCAAGCTAGTCTGCTTTCGTCTAAGGCCTGGCAGCTCACTCCTTTGTGCTGCCCAGCCTGTGTCTCTGCCTGGGTCTTCGAGGTTAAGGCAAGAGGGCTGCCTTATGATCATGTGCCCTCTGAGCGATCTGTCAGCCTTGTACCAGCTTGAATGCAGGACCCTAAGAAATAATCCAACTGATGGGAATGGGTTTTAAATATTTATACCTATAGATAGAGAGATGCCCTATGTAGATCAAACTTTCCATCATTTTGGCCTTTCTGGTGACTGCAATAGCTGTGGCCTTGCTAGTGATATCAGGATCTTCAGATTCCCAGAAAGTCTAGCAATACTGGGGCAGGGGACGAACATGTTTAAAAAATCAGAAAAGAAAACTAAATATTGGAAAGCCATTTCCCACTAACTTTATTGACCCACTAGACTCTCTTCAATCATATGCAGGACTGCCAGGTTTTGTGGAAAGCTCTTACTGTTGTGTCTTAATGCTTTTATCACTGAAGTGCACATTTATCCACACAATGTGCATCAGAAGTGGAGTTAGAAGAGCCCTGGGGATTTATCTCTTCTCCTTCCTCATCATGTTACGTGGGAAGCACAGAGTGCTCTTGGATACTCTGACTGTATCTGAAGGGCATGGCAAAGATTATAGTAAAGTATCTGTCAATAGCATCATCACTGAACCGCCAAGAGGAGTTTCTTGAGATTTATGAAGAGAATCAGAGAGGAAGCCGACTGCTAGGTAATAGCAAACGATCCAGCTGAGGACACTCAGTCCTAGAAATTTCACACTTTCCCTTGGGCTGTTTCAGAAAGCCCCATCTGCATGGCTCTGACGTGTTGGCAGCCTTAAGCTAAGCTTCAGAGGCCGGGCTGTAAGGCTGGCTGAAGACCTTAATCCCTGGGTCAGTGGGTCAGTGTGCTGCATTGATCCAGCAGGAGAACAGCCCTCCTTGTACCTTAGAGAACAGTAAAAGGGACTACACAGAAATAAGCTGTGATATTTGAGAAAACCCTCGGGGACACTTGTCAATATAGGTGACTTGTGACTTTCTGTATCATCAGCTTTGTTTTCAAAGTCGAGCCCCCTTCCTCCATACCCTCTGAGACAATGACACAAGATGTAGTGTTGGTACATATGATTTGCCTCTTGGAGGTGGAATGAATGACACTGCGACATTAGGGTCTGGGAAATGGGTGTGACTCCTTGTACCAGAAAATGTTTTAACTTCTGTGTAGAAGTCTGCCTAACCCTGACCTTGCTGAGGTGCAGTCCCATCACGGAGATAGCAGTCTAGACGAACACAATCCACAGAATTATAAGAAAGCTAAATTAAAAAGAAAGTGAGAGCTGTAACATTGTTTACTGGAAAGTTTAAGTTTCTGGAGGCCTCTCTGTCTGCATGTGTACAGCACTTGGTGCAGTAAAGCAAAATCTTGTTGGAAGTACAGCATGGCAGGGATCTGGAGCAAATCACGGTAATTCCATTCCAAAATGTATGGAGGAAATGCTTTTAAGTTCCTATTTTAAAGTATCTGTTTAAATAGGGGGACAGGAGGAAGGGGAGAAAAGTGCTCCAGCAGGCAGCAGCTTGAAAGCAAAAGTAATTAATTGGAAATTGTTGGCATAAAATGTAGATGTGGAGGGGGAGAAGTAACAGGAAAGGAGTGGGGGAAAACTCAAGAAACTAGATCTTGCAGGGGTTTTGTTGAGTATGCTGAAGGATCTCTGATCTGTGAAGATGTTCCTTCTCCCAGCATCTCCTCCTAACATTTCACTGTGCGTTTTTGTTTCCCTTCCCTCATCTCCCTTTATTCTGCCTCTGTTTAGGTTGAATTTATTGTGATTGCAGATCCTATATGGAAGAACTGTAGGCATCTACAGTGATTTGCGGTAGACAAAGTGACACCTTCAGCCTTTGGCAGTCCTGTGGGTCAATTTTAGTGTATGTGTTCCCCAAATATTTTCAAAATTAAGGGATGCTTTTGGAGAACGCTTTTGGATAACAGCTAATCTCTGTTGACCTTCATCCTCTTGACATCCCCCCAGTGGTGATGGCTAATGCTCTAGAGAAGAGGCTGTATCTAACTTCTCTCTGGGTGTAGATGAGGGCTATGTGCATGATCATCAGAGTTCTCATATAAGGGAAATAAACTTTTTCCCTGACACTTTAATAACAACACTCTTTTGTTGCCAAATAGAGTAGTGATGCTTCCAGAAGAAGCAGCAATTAGGTAATGGAACATTTTAGGAATATTTTTTTTTTCATTAAGGAAAATAAAACAACACCCACCAACTCTACAGTTTAGCATGTCGTTAACTCTGAGCTGGGAGTGAAAGGACAGAAGAGGAGAAAGATAGAGGATATGCTATGGAGCTCTTGAAGCACTCTACAGCTATCTTCTTCCAAGAACTAATTTATACAAGCACACGAAAAATTCTAAAAGTATGTCTATTACAGCTGAGAATAGCAGTTTAACTATCATAGCTACTTACATGGAGGACAGAGGAAAATACTATCAGAAATGGGGCCATCAGTCAAACTTTTCCCTGAATAGGAGTCTCACAGATAGCTCCCTGGAGCATCCTCCAGTGTACAGACTCTCTGCTGTGTAATAGCATTTGTTATGGCTGGCAGTTGTTCAAGGCTGGGCATATTAAACTAGATTCCTATGTCTATTTATATGCCAACATATTGAAACAGCCTGTTTTCTTTTTTTAACCTCCTCCTTCTCTAGAGCTGGTGAATAAAAGAGGTTTGTGGGTGCTTGTTTCTAAATCAAATTATTTTTATTGAGGAACTAAAACATAGAATTAGGCTTTAATGTCAGTATGAGCTCAAACTTTTGGATGATGTTGTGACAGGAGAGAAAGAGGCTGGAAAATTCAGAGAGCCAGTAAGTAACCAGAAACAATTTAGTGTGCTTAACAATGGAAAGTACCCATCAGCGGAGATGGAGTAAAGGCAAAAATTCCCTGTCTCATCCAATTTTCAATTTAAGTCTAAGAACAAACCCGTATGTAGCCTAGCAATTTTTCAGGACAGATAAAGGAAACAAAATGCCTAGACTAGTAGGTAGCCTTGAGGCAGCTGATGCTGTGCAATGAACTGAGCAAACCTTGCTGGCCAGCAGTAAGTCACTTAGTGCAGGACGGGGACTGGAGGTGCTGCCTCATCAAGAGGTGACTGCCATGTTACCAGAGCTGAACGTCTTTTCAATGTGAACAGCTTTTCCACCTTTCCACAGAGTAACTTGTATGACTTTTGCCTACATTTCCCAAGTGGTGTTTTTACAGGGGTGGTGGTGTGCTTGGATTCGCTTCTGGCTGTGCTCTGTGGCACCGTGCAGTCTCTTCTGGGTCTCTTAGATCCCAGGCCTGTGGTGAAGACGGTGCTCTGCTCTACTGGCCCTGTTGCTTTCAGCATTGAATGCTTGATGCTCAGGGTCCAAGGTATGGTCCGGCTGTACAACCACTTCTCTCTGAACATGAACTGACCCATTTGACCGAAGCTTCAGGAATATACTTGTCTTCAAGATGCCTTTGTGGGCGTTCTGGAGACTTTATATACAGGTGTTCTCCAAACATATGAAAAACCAGAGCTTTCTGAAGCTCTAGCCTGTATAAAACTGCCTTAAATGAGGCTGAAGTGAGTTTGAGTTTTTGTGGGATTGTAATGAACAAGTTCTGGCCTAGTAGAATAGGAATGTAACAGTTTTTCAAATTGGCTTCACCTCTAGTTGAACACTTTTTTTTCCCCCAGATGAACTTTAAAGAGGAGTATTTCAAGATTTTGCTCTTCAGATTGTCTCTCAACCATGATAGATGCTTTTCCATGAGGGTCACATGGGAATTGTTCTAGTCACTGGTGAAAGTCCTTTTATACCCTACTGTTAAAGCTGAATTTAATGCTCAACATACTTATTCTTTCCATGAGAAAAATCTGTCAATGCTCCAACAATTCCCAAGGAGATGAGCTCAAGAGCGTTGTCACAAGGCATGGATGTCACTCTTCCAGACTGGGAAGGAATGATGCAGTCACTAAGATACCCCATGAGACACACAAATGCCAGGTGAGCACCCAAGTTCTTCTGGCTTTTGTAATTTCCATATGAAAATCTGCGAACATCTGTGATGTGTGTTTTAATGAACCCATGGGTGCTTCAGTGCATGTTAGTAAACTGGGCAAGTTCCTCAAAGAGAGCTGGGAAAGCTGGTGGGTGCCAGTATCTTGTTCCAGCAAACAGCAGACAAACCTGATGCCTCTGGGCATAAAACGTTATAAAAGGCCTGAACATGGCATAACTGAGGGGCTAAAAATTGTGATGCTAAACTACGTCGCCAAAAATCTTTTGGCACTTTCATGCATTTCCTTTTCTTCCTCCCTTATCCTGCTTAGGGCTGGAGATAACTTTCCATTCAGGTGGTGATACCACAGACTTCTAAAGTGTTTGAAAGGTTAACTTCAGAAGTAATGAATCATGAGACCGAAATAGATTTGGACCAGTATCCCACCTTTGATTTTTTTTTCCTTTTATCTTTTTAATGGGCATTACAATCCCTTTTGACTTTGCTCACATTTTGATCGCTATCCCTGGGAAATCAGAGTCAATTGTTAAATATGCCAGCATTGTGACTTTGTTCTTTGCTTTGTGCTGCAGCTACCACAGGAGAATTGTAGCCCCATTAAAATCCATTATCCACCTTGAAGTCCTGAACTTTCTGGACTGAAAAGAATCTGTCTAATTGTCATGGCCAACTGATGGTGTGTGAAGGATTTGGACTAATGAAAGAGTTACTCGGTGAAAGAGAGCTCATCTTAATTCTGGAGTGAGAGAAATGGAGGAGCTTAAACAAGTTTCTTTTGCTGACAGACAAGGGATTTTTAATATGGCTCATTTCCATGCTCCAGGAGGGATTTCTGATACTTAGAGTTACTTCGGCTAGCCTATTTCCCTTCCTATAAGTACTTTTGCAATTAAACTTGTTGGATGCAAGGTCCTAATCATGGCATGGCTGTGTCTTGGAACTACGTGAGTCTGTCCAGGATGCTCTTTCCCAGACTTAACTGGAAGCATGACCAGTTGCTGGGTGTATCTGAAGCTGTGTGCCAGAGACATGGCAGCAGGTCAAAGCAATGGGGCCAAGGGGAGAGAAGCTTTTCCTACAGCCCTACTAAGTGAAGGAAGGTACCTACCTGACTAAGGACCTATTGGCTTGATTATGTAGGACAGGAAATCTTAGATCAGGAAAGTGAATCTGTGCAAGTATCTTCTGTACATGGAAGCAAAAGCGTAGACTGGAAATTTGAACTGTTAGAGCACTTGTGGATACCAGGTTCTTCAGTGCCAGCTCTCAGTTATGTGAGACACTCCAAGTGGCTTATGCCCCAGAGGACATGGGTGTCCTGCAGCCTTGTGAGCACTGCACAGTGGCTTGCACAAAAGAGTGGGAGTTGCCTGTCAGGACAAGGATTTCTTCTGACCAGAATAGTCCAGGTGGGCATTTGCCACTAGTGATTTGTAGTGGTTACAGTGAGTGTCTGTAACTGTCTGCTTGAAGATGGCTACCATTCTGGTTACAAGTCTAGCAGGCTATCTTCTGGCCAACTTTGTAGCCTAATGCATGAACTCAAAGCTGAATGACATCAGGATTTTGTGTTAAGAAGCTTTTAGAATGGGAAATCTTTTCAGACACTGCCTTTTGAAAGACTATGTCTTGCAGCCCTCAGGAGAAAATGGCTCATATTCCATTCTCATCTATTTTGCAGGCAACTTCAGTGGTGACATTTTCATCTATCCCATAAAATCTTGAGGTTCAATAGTGAGAGCAACCTTCCCTTCCAAGGCTCTGGCAGCCATAAATGGCTTTCTCTCAACTTCCTCTACTCAGGAAACATCATCTGGTAAGTCTATGATGAATTTGGGGTGAGGGTGGAGAAGTAAAACATAAAGTATGGCTCTTATATAAAAAAAAAAAAAACAAAACAACAAAAATCTATCTGCTCTGAAGGAAAATGGTGGTTAATAATAAGAGATCTATTAGAGATGCTGAGTAATGATTGAATGCATAAGTAGTGATCTAATTACCGTGCTCACTTCTCACTGAAAGCCTGTAAAAAAGAGATGCTCTCTTAGCTGTTGCCTTCTATCTGCCCCTTTCCATTCTGCTGTACAAAACCAGAACCCCCTGCCCTGTGGTCGCTCTGTATTCCTTCTATAATCTCTTTTTTGCTTCTCCACCCAGCAGGCAATAACACTGTCGGATGGTGCTGTTGCCACTGCTTAGCTCCCCAGACCTCTCCTCTGCCACACACCCAGGCACCTTCACAGTTAATCGGGCTCTAAGCTGAAAGAGCAAAGGAAACCTCCCTCATTTCTTGTTTCCCTGGCAGGGGCAGAGCTGGTGACAGGGGTGGACAGTTTTCTTTTTGAGTAGCACTGCCCTGGCATCATTAAGCAAATTAGTGCTTTGATCCTTCAGATCAGAGAAACTTGGAGCTGGAAAGATGTGTCTAGTCTGACTCTTCTGTTTTGTGGAAGCAAACTGTTTGCCTGTCTACCAACTTGAGCCACATCTAATCTTCCCTCATGCCCTTTCTTCTGTCCTACCTGTGCTTCTCACTGCTGTGTGAAGGAGCACATCTGCTTGGGCAAATGTCTTGGGCTTCAGAAGTCAATCACCACAATTCAAGTTCTTGTATTAAAATGCATCAGCCTTACAGCAGCCTCAGCAGGGATCTGTTTGCTTTTTCATGTGCACATGAACACTTTCAAGATGAACTTCAAACCATAGCTCTGAAAATGAGGAGGTGTCTTTTCCATTCACCTGCAGCCTGGCTAAAAACTCCTCTTGGCTTCCCTCTCCAGAACAGTCCATAATCTCTCTGTCTTTGTGTACCTCAGGTAAGACAGCAATTTCTTTTCAGGTCAGGAACCTGGAAACATGAAGGCTGCTGACAAAGTTAGGACTGGTTTTAACTTTCCATAAAGCTGGTGAGAGAAAAGTAGTAAACAACCTATTAAAAAACAAAAAAACCCCAAACAATAACAACAACAACAACAACAAAAAAACCCAACAAAAAAACCACCCTCCATTTTTTTAAATTCATATTCTGTATTTGTGGCTTGGGAGTTAATCTCTACTGTGGATAAGTGTGAACATTTGGATATAAAATGGTCACCAGTAACATTAGCCATGTCAATTTCTTAATTCATTACATCCCTATTTTACTGCATTCACTTTCAATTCCTACTGCCAGGGCTGCTATGTGTGTTTGGAGAAATGCATGGATAATTGAAGGGAAAAAAAACCCCAAACAACAAAATAAAACCTCACCAGAAAAGTCTGAAACCTTAGCTAATTCCAAAAACCTCAGATATGTTGGATCCAAGATCCTTGAATCTGTCTCTGCACTTTGTATGAAGACTTGAACTTTAGCCAGGTTCACAAGCCTTCCTGAAGCAAGTTCCCAGCAGTTCAGCCAGAGGGATCCTCAAGGTGGAACTTTAAAAGCCTCATGAAGCTTCTACAACTTTCATGTTTCCAGCAAGCTCAGTCTCCTTTCCCTGATCACCCCAAAATGTACACTGTCAGCCCTGTTCTCCTTTCACCCCAGTAAACCAGGGTGTGATGGTGGTCAGTTTTATTTATGGAATTCCTGAAAACAATGCAGATGATTCTGCAAAATTATGTAATAAAATGTTACTGTCCCTACAACATGGCATTCTGCATTTTAATCAGTTTTGTGGCAACTATAAATGCAAGGCAAAAGCAGCATAGAATCATAGAATGGTTTGAGTTGGAAGGACCTTAAAGATGATTTAGTTCCAAACCCCCTGCCGTGGGCAGGAACACCTTCTCCTAGACCAGGTGGGCTCCATCCAACCTGGCCATGAACACAGCAAATTTATTTGGTCAGAAAACTCTTCCAGCATGTTCCCTGTGCTAAAGCAGCTGGCTGATCCTGCATTTCCAAACTGATGAATCTGTAGGATTCCACTCTTGTAGAGCTGAATGAGCAGCCAGCACAAAGTGAGCTGGAAGGCAGCAGCCAGTGTTAAGTGAAACTCTGGGTCTGTCCCTGCATATGCCACTGTGCTGGTTTTGGCTGGGATAAAGTTAAATTTCTTGCAAGCAGTTGGTGTGGGGCTGTGTTTTGGATTTGTTCTGAAAGGGTGTTGGGTAATAGAGATGTTTTTATTACTGCTGAGCAACGTTTGCACATAGTCAAGGCATTCTCTGCTTCTCATACTGCCCTGCCAGTAGGGAAGCTGGGAGTGTACAAGGAGCTGTGAGGGGACACAACCAAGACAGTTGACCAAGAGATCATCCCATACCATATGGCATCATGCTCGACATATAAAGCTGGTGGAAGAAGGAGGAAGAGGGGAGGAATGTTTGGAGTGATGGTGTTCGTCTTCCCAAGTAACTGTTATCCATAGAATCATAGAATCAACTGGGTTGGAAGAGACCTCTGAGATCATCATGTCCAACCCTTAATCCAACACCACTGTGATTACCAGATCAAGGCACTGAGTGCCACGTCCAGTCTCATCTTAAAAACCTCCAGGGACGGTGAATCCACCGCCTCTCTGGGCAGGCCATTCCAGTGCCTTATTACCCTCTTCTCCTGGGGATGGCTGAACATCTGCCTGCCAATGGGAAGCGGTGAATAAATTTTTTTTTGCTTTGCTTGTATGCATGGCATTTGCTTTACCTATTAAACTGCCTTTATCTCAACCCCCAAGTTTTCTCACCTTTACTCTTCTAATTCTCTCCCTGATCCCGCTGGTGGGGCAGTGAGTGAGCGGCTGCATGGGGCTGAGTTGCCAGGAGGGGTTAAACCATGTCAGCCACAGAGCAGTGCTGTTGTTATCAAAATGTTTATTTGCTGAATGTGCTTTTCCTTAAGCTACTGTCTGAGACCATTTCAAGATACTCTTCCATACTCTAATGTATTCAAAACTGTACAAGTTCATTCAGTGCTCACCCCAGCCACTCCACACTAGATGGTAGTTCCTGTATTTCTGCAATTCACACTGCCACTGAACCAAGTATAGAAGCAACCCTGAGGAATGACTGATTATTTAAAGTAGCTTTTGGATTGGCTTGCTTTTGTTTAAAACAGATGCTTATTGGAAGGAACAATTGGTCTCAGCACGTAACTGACCTCTGATTAATTAATAACCCCTGCCTGGAACCCAACACTATAAACGGGAAGCAGAAAAACAAACAGTTTAAGCCATCTGTGCTAACTTTGCTTAAGAGCTTGGCTTCTCATACTAGGGCATTTTGCCCTTTCCTACAGCAGGGATAGAAGGAGTACATTATAAAAAGTTTAGTTCCCATGGCATGATTCACCAAAAGAGGGGAAAGAGGGGGATATGTGGTACCTCAGCCCTCAAAATTCTCAGTAGGTTTCTCTGAACCAGCTCTACCAATGACAAGCTTTTAGTGGGTTTATTTTCTCTTTCCTCCTAGATTAATCCTCTGTTTTACTAGTTTCCGAGGAAAGTAAATACTCTTCACTTCTAGTTTTGTTCCTTTCCTTTCCTTTCTCATGCTGCCATCTCTTGTGATCAGTGAACCACTCAGGTGGTGGTGGGATACAGGTTGTTTATGCGCTGTTTAATTTGCTGTTACTGGAGATGGTTGGGAAGACTGTATTAAACTAATTTTGGAAAATGACTACTTACTGTAGTGGAAACACTAAATACTGTTTTGACTGAAAAAGGTCAAGAAATTATTCTTACCTGCAGAATGTGGTTTCCTGAAAAATCTGTGGAGAGCTGCTTACCCAGGACATGTTGCCAGCCTGTACATATCTTGCGAGCTTCCAGACTGGGTCATTTCTACTGCCATCTTGTCAGTCCTGGAAAATAGAGATGCACTTGCTGTTTCCAGAATTGCTCTCCGGCAGCCAAAACCTTCCTGTGTAGCATCCTGTGCTGCTGATGGTGGTGGCAATAGAGACGGAGTGTGGATTCTGATGTGTATCAGGTAATTATTGTATGCAGTCCTGTGAGAGCTTGTCCTCTCTCCCCCAAAACCTGCTGATTGCCTGTGTTAGGTGCTCCCTGGCCTCAGTCAGGCTGAGGTACTCCACGCCACTGCTGAACCTTCATCTCTGTTTTATTTGGATGCCTGTGATGGTGGCATAGGTCTCAGATGTTTCATCAAGATCTGTAGCTTCAGTGTAAGCTCCATCTGTGCTGGGGTCTGCTGCCTGAGAAGAAAGGGAGGGAAAGACTTGCCTCTGGACTGCCTGTGTTAGTTGTAACAGCAGCAAAACTTTGGAGGTACAACTCAAGGTTCTCTGTCAGCACAGCACAGAACACACTGGGGCCTCAACTTGGAATCCCAAAAGTGTTCCTGTGATATAAGGTTTAATGTGTTGCAGCATGAGCAGTTTTTGGCAGCAGACGTTACAAGTGAACTGTGGATTCTTCCTGTTGCCTGAACTATGGGGTTTTTTAGACTGAAAAAAAATTATTTGCTTTCCTTTTTCCTTCCCCAATGCTCAGACAGAACAGCTTTGGGGAAGCAAATACTTGTTGCCAAATGTGAATGATGTCGACCCTCTGCTTGTGAAAGCTGTGTGTACGCACTGTGGTTCTGGTGGGTTTCGTCTCAGAAGTGACCTGGCACTCCTGGAGCTGCAGAAACCCATTGAGACAGGTACCTCTTGTAGTCCCACCATCTTCAGCTGTGCCAGGGTTAGGGATTATAAATCTCAGTCATGGGGCATGGTGTTTAGTATGTGTGTGGGGAGGGAACTGAGAGGGCATCTGTGTATCTTGCACAGTGAGGGATGGTAAAAGAGAAATTAACAGAAAGCCTTCAGGCAGGCTTCCTTCTTCTTATCTGGGCAAAATACAGCATGAGGGTTAGGAATGTGACTTTAAGGTATAAAGTATAGGTTAGACATGATCTAGAGAATAGAAAAGATCACCTATTCTACCTGTCTTCCCAACCTGTCCCAGCTGTACTATGACCATTAAAGTTAATGAGCCAAAAATAAGCAGACATGTCCCAAGGGAGCTGTTCTTATTTTATTTTTTCCTCCATAAAGACTGGTATGCACAGCACTAACATAATATGCACCTCTGTGCTGGTAGCAAAGTGATGTTTGAGATAGCAGGAGCCGGAATTCAAAAGAAAGCTTTTAAGTTGCCTGTCCCCTTTGTCTAATGCCCAGAATATTCTTGTTAGAGGAATGTTTTGCTGCAATACATAATTTAGATTGATATACAAAAAAGTGCAAAGCTGAGAGAAGTAACTCCTTCCAGTTTGCTGTGTACAGCTTGGGGCTGGACTTGGGGGAAGGAAAGGAGAAAATCTGAAGAGAAATGTTAAGCATTAGGGAGATGAGATCCAAATAGAGCCAGTGCACGAGCGCAGAGCATGTGAATAAAGAGGCTATATAGCACATGGATCTCGACATGTCCTGCTAATAGCATTCACAAAGAAAATGCCACAGGTCTTCAAAGAACAGCCTAACTGCATGCACCGATGATGGGAGGCTTCTACACTGAAGGAGTGAAGTCCTGGGTCAAACTGGCCTGAGGAAAGTGTCTTCCTTCAAGCCCCTGGATCCATGTTTCTTTGGAGGGCCTCCTCTCTCATCTTCTTAGAAACAGCCTTCAAAATATGTTCAGTTTGACTGTGCTGTGGCCTCAAACAGTGGTATTAGGAGAAAGCCTGATCTGACTCATTAAAATAGTGCTCTTGGGCATCCAGTGAGTACAGCAAGGGAACATATACATTATTAAAGCTCTGTCTCATCTGCTCTGCAGTCTTGTTGTGGGATATTTGGGAGGAGGGGGAGATAAGACAGTGAGCAAAAAGCAGGAAAAACAGAGGGCTGAGAGAAATAAGAGCAGGAAAGATGTATCTGGTGTTGATGGGAATTTGCTGTCCAACTCAGACAGTTCTACGGCAACAATCTGCTGGCACACGGTGGAGAGGAAACAAACACTGCTGCAAGATCCTTAACAGCAGGATGGGGAGAGACAGGAGCAGGCAGTAAGTACAGGTTACTCTGACATGAGAGAGCACCAATGATCCATTGAGGGCAGTGACAGCTCAGACTAGGACCAGTGCCAAGAGAGATTTCCCATGCTCCCTAAACATTGCCTGCAGAGTGTGAAGCATTTTCCACCTAGGAGCCAGGCTGTCTCATCTGTTGGAAAGCTGGGAAATTTTGGGAAAGGCAAAGCCGAGGTGGAAGCTAAGGTAAGGGAGATGAAATCACTCTCATGGTGTCTCAGTGCCCGAGGTCTCTGGCCTGTGTCACCCCCGCTGCTTGGCACCATGATCAGATACCTCATGTCTCCTTGGGACATCCCAGTGTCTGGGGAGGAGAAACTGCTCCCCCATCTGCAAATTGGAGAGGGCTGTACCATCCCTTCATTCAAAACAGCTACTGACCCCTGCCAGGAGGTGTGGGATACACGTGCCTGAGCGCAGCTGGCATAGAGCTGGTCTGTGTCCAGTCTGACCTGCCCCTGTGCCAAAGTCTAGCACAGGCAGCAGCAAGGAAGCATCCAACTACCTGGCTGGAGGTAACCTGGGACAGCTGGTGGGGTGATGACAGACTTGAGGATGCTGCCAGAAGGTTTGTGTATGCTCCTCTGTGCCCGGCACCAGGTGGTGTGTTACCTTTGCTCTCTGTTAGGGGCTCGTCCCGACACTTTCGGTCTTTTGGAAGAGACAGGGATGAGTTATGGGGACTATAGGCCTTAACATATCATGCACACTGTCCACTGGTGACTGACACCCCATTACTGCCCCTGGTTGATGGGCTTGGCTCCCCCCTGCTCCAAGCAGCACAACTGCAAAAGCCAAGGTGGCTCCATACAACTGTCTGGAGAGTGACTCCTCCTGAAGCACATGAAATATGGTTCTGTGTAACACTGAATAACACACATGCAAAGGGATGTAATCCCCAGGCTGGGATCTGCCCCCAGAAGTCTGTTGACTGCCTCCCAGGCGTGGTTAAAGGACTGTGACTCCTACCCTTGCAAACTCCCTGATGTTTTTGTGTTTTCCAGTGAAAGAACTGATTGCCAGGCTGCAAAAAGTGGAGATTTCTCTCCTCTCCCATGAGGCCTGTGCTGTGGGGGACTCCCGGAGACAAAACACTAAAGAAATAACATCTGTGGGAGAGCTACAGGAGGAATTTTTGCCCTAGCATATAACTGAGAGTGTGGGAATGCTGTGCTGCAGATAACCAGGACACAGAGCCATACCCCTCCCTGGCTTCCTGGACATGGAAACTTTTGAGACTGCTGGCAGGCGATAACCTCTTTCTTTCTCCTTCTCTCTCCTTCCCCTTTTCCTTCTTTCAGGGAGACTCTGGGTGGCCCCAGATCTGTTTGTTTGACAGGCATGACAAGCTGGTCAGTATTGCAATCTGGGGCAGCGACAAGTGCCATCCAGGGTCCCTGACAGTTTGCACCAGGGCTTCTGACTCCAAACACTGGATTTCACCAGTCACAAACCAAACTATTTGGTTAACTAGAACAGGAGCTTTTCAGGCTTTTGTGCATTTTTCCTCAATAAAGAGGTTGTCGTGTCTGCAGCTTTGTGATTTGGGTCACTTGCCTCCAAACCCTTCCTCTTTGGAAGTTCAGGCATGAGTGCTCTGTTTCAAAAATCCTCTTTTTACTGCAGTAAACCTTACGGTGCTGTAGCACCAATACCAATTCAGTCCCTGAAAGGTGCCTACGAAATATTATCCTTCAGTGTCTGGATGCATGGTTAGTGTCAAGTCCTGGTATTCATCTGTCAAAACAGAACTGGTATTTCTGTTCCTCTTGGATAACCTGATTTACCAGAGGGAAGTAGCTGCTGCAGCAGCACGGGTAGCTAAGATGGACTGCTTTGGCTGCACTGTTACTTTGCTGGAAAGGAAGTGATCTGGAACTTGGTGTGATGGCTCATCCATTGTAAATGTGCCTTCAGGTTTCAGAGAGATTTATCTATGCCAAGCTTTTAGTCTTGTCTCTTCTGTTTGGAAAGCTATACTGACATGATTCCATTTGCTAGAAGGTTGTTTTTTCTTTTAAATATACTTTCTTAGGGGAGGAAAAGCTAGCGTCTGACTTACCAAAAGTTTCCTGTGAGCTGGTAGCTAAAAACTAGTCTTGGAGATGCAATGTGTTTGTGAAGAAGTATTTGAATGCTCAGCCTTATGACATGTATCAATAAATTACCAGCCAGAAAACCTCTGCCTGCATCCATCTCCTCTGGTTTTAGCACTACTGTGCACTACATACACATTCATTCTTCAAACAGAAGATGGCAAGCTCTTTTCCATCTCTGCATTGTTTATGACAGTCCATTTAAACATGGAATGATGTCATGTAACCAAATGAATTTGGCAACCCTCTGCTGCTAAACGTCTGAAGGACTGCAGCCTGCCCTTACACCAGGTCATTCAGGTACAATTGTTAAAAGATCAAGTGTGTAACTTTTGATTTATTAGGCTTGCCAAATACCAGCGTCTTTGTTGCGTAAAAGAAACCCTTGCTTTCCATGCAGCTTTTGGAAACAAAACCTCGTATTCTAGCACAATTCAGAAAACATCAGTCAATCTGTACAAAAATAATAGTTCCCCTGAACTAGCAGAGCTGTAAATTGCAGTATTTTGTCAGGCTGCTGTTGCTGATGACTGGCTTGTTGTGTTATAACTAACTTTCAAAAACTGCTCTGCCATCATGACAGCAAGTATGTTGTGGGTTTGGATTAAAGATATGATTTCCCCAATATGTCTTCAGCTGTGCAAATAGAACAGCGTAGGGCTTGTAATTTCGTGCTGTATCACAAACCAGGGAGGCTCCCTATAGTGAAAATGTGGGTGTTATTAGGGGA
Organism: Grallaria varia; assembly: GCA_013396735.1. NCBI lineage: Eukaryota > Metazoa > Chordata > Aves > Passeriformes > Formicariidae > Grallaria > Grallaria varia. The sequence continues at coordinate 570,751 of VWZG01006818.1, forward strand.
ATAATATACTGACTGCAACTGTCAGAGACCTGGGGGCAAGATGGGTCACCACGCCTGCTCCTGGTGGCAGGGAGCTGGGCAGAAGGAAACCTGTTCCTAGGGTTCCTGATGTGCCAGTTACCACTTCTTACAACTGGAAAGATAACATGCTTCTCAGTGAAGTGACAGCCTCATCCTAGGAATGGTCCTGTCCATGCCTTGGGAGGTTGAGTTGCAGGGTGAAACCAGCCTCTGGGACGTGTTTGTGGCGGCAACAGAACACCCTGGCCTGCCACACAGGACTTTATACCTTAAATTTCACTGGGAGAAGGGTGTTAGGCAGGCTTCTGGCAAAGCTGAGGGACAGAAATTAATACTCCTCTGAACATTTTTTCTTTTCTGACCTAGAAATGGCCAGCCAGGTGCTAAGTGGTGTAAGTACTGACCCCCTAAGGAAAGTGTCACCATGTGAAATAATTTGAACTTCCAGTGCAGAGCTAAAATTGAAATGAATATGTAGGGTACCTGCTCTCTGCTCTTTACGTTGTCCCTCAAGGTCTCCTGCATGGTCTCCTTTTGGATCGTCTGTTTGACGCAGAGGCATTTGGTGAGAGACAAGACACAACCCAGGGTGAGGGGCAGCATTCTGTACAGAGAAGTTTTCTCGCTCCAGTTTTTCACAAGCAAGCCTGGCTCTTTTATTACAAATTTACCCCTCAGGGAAAGGGAACAGCAGAACCAAGAATTATTTGCATCTTTTGAAGGAAGAGGCACTGCAATACTGAAGAAGCAGGCATAGAAGTTGGGGGAGAGTTGCATAATTAAAGCATGACAAGTAATTCCCATAAGTGTGGACCCTAATGAGCACTTTCCTCTAGTTCTAGACTTGTTTGAAGCAAGGGTGGATCATAAATTAATCTTCACAGAATTGTGGGGGCTTTTTTGCAGAATAGCTCCTCAGTGCAGGACAGCAGCTTTAGCACTCTGCAAATGTTATTCCTGATTCATCCCTTCAGAAATATCTCATGCACAAATCCCACAGCACTATGTTTTTCTGCTTAAACAGGGCACAGTAAGTGTTCACTGCACCAGTTTTAACTCTTCTATGTCACTTGACTATAGAGTCAACACAGGAGTTCAAAATCAGGAGAAGGTTCTCCTGACCACCAGCCCAAGCTGCAGTTGAAGCTGTCCTGGTTTTCTGGTTCCATGGGATCTGGGGGTTGTATATTAAAGACTGGAGAGAGAAGGAGGACTTCTGCCTGGCATTAGCTGGATGTGCTTAAATGCTGCCTGTGAGCTTTTTATGGCACAAGGAATGGGACTGTGAAATCCCAAATAGACTTCTCATTACAATTTCTCAAGTAGCCGGGAATGCAGCACGTCCTGATGCTGCAGTAAATGTCCTCCTCTTTGCAGTCACTGCACGAAGTCGATTGTCCTATCAAAGAGGGATGTTCTACTTAATTGCAATGGAGATGTTCTCCTGATTCATTGCTCTCACTTTGTGGATCATTTTCTCTTTGCTTAAAAGTAGCTTAACAAGAAACTACAAGCTGCTGGTTTTATAAGCAGAGGTTTTTAAAATTTTAGCAAGTGCTGGATTAGATGAGTGGCATGAAATTTTGATTACTTCTTTTTTCCAAAATAGCTTGTGCTTAATGTTGGGGCTCAGATATCTTCCTTTTCATGCTCTAAGTAGCCTGTCACATTTGTATATGGACTGAGAGGCCTCCAAGAAGAATCTGTAACATTTGACATAAGTGAACCATTACAAACTCAAAAGCAGATCCCTCTATCCTTGAAGCAAAATAGCTGGCATGGGCTGGAAGCTGCATTTTACCATCTACATTTCCTTGCAAGAATCAGTTCTTTGTATGTATATTTTCTTTGGACGCAGCATGAATGCACTCACATACTAATAAGGATCAGTTGCTATTTTCTTCTCAAGGCACATACAGCATTTGATCTATGCTTGCTGTACTCTGCTCTCCCTCAATTTAGTGGCACTGTTTATGTAATTGCTGCTTTTCTGATTAAAGTGCAAGCTGAAGGTTTGACACAAGGCAGCCAAAGCTTTTTAATTGCATTTAGCTCGCCTATAGCTGTGGCACATCTCTTTGAATGCAGCTGACTTGCGAGAAAGTCTGGGAGAGAAACGATGCACTCTTTATTTATACTTTTTCTCTGGCAAAATTGGTCTGTGAATTTTTATCACCTAATGGTTTCTCTGACACCTTTTAAAACTGTTCAGCTCCTCACGGAGAGACTATTTTATATGAGACTTGGGCCAGTAAACCATTTCTGTGATCTGGGAAGTGCTATAGTTCCTACACAGAGCAATTCATTTTGAAATTAGCTGGGCCTGCCTGCTCAAGAGGAACTCAGTTGTTTGGCTGCTAGTCCTGAATGGACCTATTAAATGCCATATTTCTGTAAGAAAACCCAGCAAAAATCTATTGCTGACTAGCAGGTCCTGAAATTCATGCATATCAAGGGTAGAATAAATAGTTTCAGTGTGCAGTTTTTGAGAGAATAGTGGTCTCTGGCTTCATAAATACTAACTTCTACCCAGTCTATTGAAAAAGGTGATTATATAAGGTAGAAATCAGCTGGGGCTTCAGCAGAGCTGGGAGGAACCAGCTTCTCTTCCATTCAAAATGCCTTCTAACATTTGCAGCATTTAGTGATATGGCTGTTAATTGACTCATCCTGTACTAAGCTATGTCCAGCCTTGTGCTTCTCCCATGTGGTTTCAAAGCACAGTCTGAAGCTCCAGGTCCTTCCTCTCCCTTGTCTAAGGCATCTTACAGGAATACTATCACCCTGTATCACCCCCATTTATGTGCAAGGGAGGTCTGGTCCATGGCAGTTTAGATGGGTCGTTGCTGCTGCCTCTGACCAGCAAGGTGGAGTTGTGCCGGATTCAAGCAATTTGAATTTGTGTGTATGACAATCAGTGCATTATGAGTAGATGTCTACTCACTACAGCAAATTGTAATGGCAGGCTCGTAGCAAGTGATGTGCTGCTTTCCACTGTTTTCAGATAAAGGTTTCCAGCATGAACCCTAAATTGCATTTAACTTGAATTTGCATACGAGATTTAGTACTTAGAAGGGGACAGGAGATCTGGAACAGTACAAGATACAGTGAAGAGAAGAGGCATAAGGAATGTGTGCCATAGGCAGAGGATGAGGACTCGTACGTACAGGCATGACAGCAGGAGCACACCATGCTCTAAAATCATGACAGTCTCCACGTTGAGACCCACAAGAAAGAGTACAGGTTCCAGAAGGAGAGGGCACAGATGTTTTATTTGGAAGTGAGAGCTCTTCAGCCACAGCAGTAAGTTAAACTAGGTCTTGGAGACAGTCAACAACAGGTTTCCCAGGGTCCCAAACCACTGCTATTTGCCCCCTTTATTTCCCCTGACCATGGAGAGGAATCCTAGTTAACTGAAACTGCAGACAGTGCTCAGAATGGGGTTTGGATCTTTGTGGTACAGAGCTACCCAAAACACTAATGTCAGTACTCAGCCCCAGTCCTTACTTATCTTGTCCTGTGTCCTGGGGTCACATCCTGCGTGGATGAATTTTCTTTGGATGCAGAATGAATGCACTCACACATTAATATGGATTAGGTGCTATGCGTTTCCCTGTTGTATATGAAGGTATCACCAACAGACACCATTTCTTGAGGAACTGACAATGTTCACAAACTGGTGCTGGGGTCTTTTCTATATTGTTTTTCCATTGTTGGCATTGTGGAATTGGAAAAAGAGCTTACTCTGCCATGAGCACAGCATTACTTGGAATATCTGGTAATGAAACCAGCTGGGAGGGAGCTAGTCTCACTTTCTGATCAAGAAATTAAAACACTTCAATGGGGGCAGTTTGAGCTGAATTCCTTGGTAATTGTCCCGCTCCTCTCCCAGAAGTTGATCAGAAAATACAGTTCTTGTGAAAAGCCCCAGGAGCATCTTACTCCATCACTCCCTTCACTAACTCAGCTGGAATTCAGTGCATTTTTTTCCCCCAAAGTAAACGCACAAAAGTCAGCAGAAGTGTGTGCTGTATCCTGCTCCTCCCTTGTAACTCTGTGGGAGATGTGCTGAGAGGTGGCCTGGTTGTATATATCCACATGGTCCAGTACCACTTAGGAGTCCAGGGGTTGCTGGGAGCCTTGTCCAGCTATGGGAGCCTTTCAGAGTGGTGAGGCAGAAGGAAAAATGCACTCACCTGGCTTGCAAGAGGCAAAGCAGAGCTAGCTTTTAAAAAGATACAACACTCAATTATACCACATATTTCTCAGAAAAGAAAAGCATGATTTAGTTGCTTGAGGGTTTTTCCAGTCCACCTCTGTTTTTATTAAGCTCATTTTTCTTTATTCCTGACCTGTGACAGCTGAAACTGTTTACTTGAGAGAGAGAAGATGAGAGGGAGCATGCACATGATCATGAGCTGGGCAAAAGCTGCTGGACCAGCTTGTTGTGTGAGGATGCTGAGCAGTGTGGGTTCAACACGGACCCCTCTCGTCTTGTGGTCCCCACACGAGGCTTGGAATCCAAGTAGTCCCCACACAAATTTTTTTCCCCTTAGCTGTTCCATCCTGTTCCATTCCCGGCAGATGCACACCTCCCTGTGCCTGTACCCCTGCGGTGCAGAGGGAAACCCTGGCAGCCCTTGCTGCCCTTTGCCTGCTCTTTGGTGCTCAGTTTCCAGCTGAAGTCTCTGCCTTGGTTCTAGGTGCTGCTAGGTGTTGGGAAAATCTGAGGCACAGGAAGGAAAGTCATAGAGTCATAAAATGGTTCGAGTGGGAAGGGTCCTTAAAGATCATTTTGTTCCACCCCTTCTGTCGCAGGCAGGGGCACCTTCTACTAGACCAGGTTTTTCAAAGCCTCTTCCAACCTGGCCTTGAACACTTCAGGGGACAGGGCATCCACAACTTCCCTGGGCAACCACTTGCCATGACTCACCACCCTCACTGTAAAAACATTTTTATGGTTGATGGGATCGTGTGCTGTACACTTAGACATCTGTTTTTCCTCTTTAGGGCATCTTCACTCCCAAAGAGTGCCAGGTGACAACATGTTTGTTTATTGTGATGATGTGTAGACTTCAGTCTTCCGGCTGGATTTGGGTAGTCACAGGTGCTCAGCATGTTGGATCACAGTCCTAATTTTGAAGATGCATGCTTTTAAGAGTGCACTTAACTAAGCTCAGGTTTCTAATGTTTATCTTCTGGCTTCCTATAGATATTTCCTCACTTTCCTCCTCTGCTGCCATCATGTGGACAATCCCAGTGTTCATTTAAGGTTTGTATAAGTCTTTGAGAAAAATATCCTCCATCCTTGATTATATTGCAATTTTCTGCTATACACAACATGTTCCTTCATTTGCCATGAAATTCAGCTGGGAGGAATCTGAGACATTAAAATAACAAAACAAGAAGAGAGAATCTCCATCATGTTTTTCTTTCCCATTTTCTACCGAAAGACTTCCAGAAGGTGTACATTTTTCACTCTCTAGAAAAGGTTATGTAGAGTAACTGAGCGTGCGTAGCAAGTTACAAACATCAGACAGAAGTTTCACAGGCATCTCAATCAAAAGCCAGGCTCAAGCCTGAGCACATTTTTTCCAAAGGGCTGCTCATGAGGCAATTATATGCAGAAGACTCTGTGTCACTGAGGGCTGATTGTCTGGCTTTTATGTGCCATACATTCAGCTCTGAAAATTGCACCTGGGACTCGACACCATTTATGCACTCCTGGAAAGACTATTTTGAGAGCAGAACTCTATTAAAACTGCCAGCATGGCATGAGAAGAAGAGGGACAAATGATGTCTGGTGCAGCTCACAGAATTTAGTGGTGGAGCAGCATGGGAACAGCAGTGCAACCTGGATCCTGTTCACCTGGGGGCCTACTCTGGCCAGAGCCAAATTGATAACCATATTTGAAAGATGGTCTGATTTTAGATTGAACTATAACTTATTTTTCTGTATTTCTCCATCAATAACTTTCATCAGTAAATGAATAATTTATAATCTGCTGCTATAAAATAGCAACATACAGATGCAACTCCGTTAGAAGTGGTGGCACGCTGAGGCAGGTCCTGCAACCATATCTTTTGGGAGGTTAACTTGTCTCAGTACTGCACAAAAGCAAACCACTCACCAGGTATTACTTTTCTTAGTGATAGGGCATCGGAAAGAGAAAGAACAGTACCCTTTACCTCTGCAATGAAATGTTGAAAGCAATGAAAGTTTGAGGTGGGCACTGATCTACCCTGTCCCCTTTCAGTCCAGGATGCAGTTCAGGGGTAGCTGCTGAAAGAAAACATCTGAGACTGCTCTCTTCTCACTCTGTATCACAGAACACCACTCTGAGTGGCTGGAGCAGAGCGGTCTCATTTGACCACTTTATAGCCTTGTTAAGGGGAAAAAAGTTTAAATGAAACACAGAATTTAATGCATGAAATGCTGCTCTAGGTGTATGGAAACCTGTTGTTCAGCGTGATAAGTCAGTTATGAGGACAGATTACAGCTGGGTTCTGTCCTTTGTATTAGCCACACAGCAGGATGTTCAGTGTGGTTACAACATCTAAGAGAATAACTAAATCTCATGCGGTTTTATCCATTACAATAGCTCTGTCAGAGGAAGTTTGGCCCTGGGGCTGTGAAGTTCTCGTGCCAATATGATGGAGAATTGTTATTCAGCCTCAGAGAATCAAGAATGACTTTTCATTTTCTCTCTCTTTTCTCCCTCTACTGGCCGACAGAATAAGATCATAAAGCATTCAGAATTTTCTTTTTGGTCTTCAGAGACATCCTAATCTAGATTCAGCAAAACTTCCAGCTTTGGCTCATCTTGAAGGTAGAATTAAATAAGACAAAACAGGTGCATCAAAGACTTACACAGGGTTGCTGTATTGTTTTGGGGCTGTCTTTGGTTTCAGCCCTGGGCTAGCATCTGTCATAGGAATGTTCTAAAAAGGCCCAGAACTGCAGAACGGCCGAGGGGTGAAGGAACCTCTGGAAGTCTCCAGTCCAGCCCCTGCCCACAGCGCAGTCACCTTGAGTGGGTTGTAAAGGGCTGTTTCTAGTGAGGTTTTGAACATCTCTGAAGATGGAGACTCCACAACTGTGTCTGTCCACTCTCATGGACAAAAAGCTTTTTCTTACATTTCATTAGAATTTCCTATATTTCACTTTGTCTCCATTGCTTCTCATCTTTACAGTGGGCATCACTGAAAAGTGTCTGGCTCTGTCTTTACTCCTTCCTATCAGGTGCTTATACACATGGATAAGATATGTCCGAGTCTTCTCCAACCAGTACCAGTCTGTGGGATTGTTATTCCTCAGGTGCAGGACTTGGAACTTCCCTCTGTTGAGCTTCATGAGGTTCCTGTCAGCCTGTTTCTCTAGTCTGCTGAGGTCTCTCTGGCTGATGACAAGACCTTCTGGCCTATCAACCACTCCTCTCAATTTTGGACCATCTGAGGATGCACTCTGTCTCCTTATCCAGGTGATGTATGAAGATGTTAAGAAGTATTGGTCCCACTATTAACCCCTGGGGTCTGCTGCTGCGGACTGGCCTCCAGCTGGAGGGGAAAAAGAAAACAAATCTCTCTCAGAAGCCGTGTATTGTCCCATGTGGGGCACAGATCTAGGACAAGGAAATGAGTTTGCTGTTGGTTTCTGTACACGCATGACCTGTGCAACAGGGATGACGCCTGCGGAGCGCCAAACAGCCCCAGTGCTTCCAACTGGAGAGGAAAATTTGGCCAAAGGATAATGCTTCTAACCTAGCTGGTGTGGGAGATCCTGATGAACTCTTTCACTCTCTGTATTCTTAGGTCTTGAGATCTCATGCAATGACAACATTGCTTGGAAGCACACCACAGCCTTTCCTAGATATTTCCAGCTCTGCAATCTGTATCATACCTGGTACCTTGATAAAACAGCTTTTGCACTAGAAGAGCCAGTGTTCACTGGAACACAACCTGTGTCATTCTATTCCATCGAGAAGCTTTTGAGGGTGCTAATGGAAAACCTTGCCAATATCCAGTATTTGTGTTAAATGCTTTTGCACCCTGGAGTTTTAGCCTTTTCCTTCTAGATTGCCTACTGGTTTATATTTTTTTGAAAAGCAGCCTCTGAGTATAAAATGAGATGATATAGCAACAAGCACTTTTTAAAGTCTGCTTCTGCTGAAAGAAAGCCTGTCCAGCTGCATTAAGAGAAATATGAGGCTCTTAAAGTTGCTCACCTCTCCAATAGGAGTTACATTCTGTTCTGCCTTAGACAATTTAGCAGCAGCTATTTCAGAAACAGCCTTCAGTATATTAAAAGCAAACATGCTTTTGACAAGACTTCTTTAAAAAAAAAAAAAGGATCCCCATAAAAAGCATGAGTAATAAAAGATATTCTCTTAAAACAGCTGGTGAAATAATGGGAGATATACTGGACTAAAGTTAAATTTTGCTATCTTTTCGACTGCTGACACCTCAGTGCATGGGGTTTTCTCCTGGTCTGTATGACAGTTATTTGAAACAGACCTACTTCAGATTTAATATGCTTTTTTAGACTGACAGTGAGAAAGGCCATTTTTAACCATCTCTTTCACCCTCAGGAGAACTCTTCATCTTTCTTCCCAGCTTCTTCGAAGTTTTTCATCCATGGCAGACTAAATGTTTCACAGCTTTTCTTCTGAGAGTCTCAGAAGTATCCTGTGTACTGTGTTAAGATGCATTTCTTGTCAGACTTTTTGAAATCCTCCATCTTGCAGGTTCACCCCGCTACTGAAAGCGGTTTTGAAGATGTAACCTACCATACCTTTGGCAATGTTTTATATGGTGGTTCTAATATGGCACTTAGTGGTCTCTACCTCTCCTTCTTCCCAAGCTGCAGTTTTTCAAAGGACAATAGCACTGCCTCCATAGATCACAGGTGGTGATCTTGCATACTCAGGAGGAATATCCCATCCAGGCCACACAACTGTTTGGGATTGTCACACTTTTACACCAGCACAACACTGGTTGATCTGAGGTACTTTTTAAATTTCTGCAGAGGTTTGTGGGGACACAGTTCAATCATCACCTTGCCAAGATAAAAATTGAATATCTCAGTTCTGATCTGAAATTTTTGCAGTGAAGTGGTGCCAGTAGCATGTTTACTCAGAGGAATATAATGTAGATAGTCATAAGCAGTGGTGACAAATTTGTTGGCCTTTTTTTCCTGGATAAGTAACAGCAATGCAGAGGGCCCCTGAAACACTGATATCCTGCAGTGCTTGTTGTGGCTTCAGAAAGTTGAATCCTTTGGAAACTTTCTGCAGAAAAAGGAATATAAAGGGGTTTGAGATGCAGTGGTGTCCGTGGGATGACATGTGATGAAGAATGCCCAAGTTCTACCCAATACTTTCAGGTTTGTTTCTCTCCAAGCACACCATCCATCAGGTGATGAGCTCAGAAGTTATGGACTGCCGCGTTAAACACTGGAGAAGTAATCCCTGGAGGACTAAACAAAAGGCATGACTATTTTTTACTCTTATAGGAGAATTTGAAATACTGTGTTTTGCAGTTGTAGGGCTGGTGTGTTACCATTATGTACTTCCCAAAAGATCCAAGGGTGTAATGAATTTTACAGAAAGAGCAGATTTAGCATATTGTTGGAATACCCAAGTGCAAAGTCTGGAATACTGAATTTTGTTGGGAAGAGTGATGGAAACCTCCCTTTTTCTGGAAAGCATTGTGTCTGAGCCATGGGAAATACCCTCCCGTGTATGGAATTTAGGAAATCATTTTAATCAGTAATCATTGCCTTCTCCCCTTTCTGTTTATAGAGATACAGCTCTTTCAGTCAAGCAAACACGCTGTTTGGCGTGAGTGATTTGTACTTCTTCAGGGCAAAACCTCTTTGCTCCCCCAGTCCCCATCCTGCTGTCCATCCACCTGAGAGGTGTGAGAGAGAGGTTGCCATTGAAGACAGGCAAAAAGGTTGAGTACCTCGTCTGAGTACCTCAGACTTCTCTTCCACTGTTACCAGTTTTCCAGCATAGTTTATTGGTGGGAGGGTGGTGTGTCAGATCAGTGAACAATAATCTATAAACTTAGTGTTTTCTTTGGACTCACATGCTTTCAGATGTTCCCTTTTGTTAAAAAGCACCTCTTTTTCATAACAAAACAAAACAAACAAACCAAAACACCCAACTTCCCACAGTTTCCCAAGCCTCCTGGGAGTATGAGGTAGTTGGTCCCTCAAGGCTGCTGCATACACTGCTGTGAGAGCTGCAGATATCTCTGGTACCCAAACACTGCCAACACTTCCATGCAGCAAGAAGTATTGTGGGTTGTAAAATACCTCTGCCTCCTACCTTTTCAAGTGCTGTTAAATCTCTTTACAGCATTAGCTTTGACTTAGTTGTTAGTAGCAAAGGGGTGAATGAGGTGTTTGAGCATTCTGTCTGAAGGCTTGCTTACAATTATTTTAATCCTAATGGCACCATAATTCTGAGCCTTGTAAAAAAGGGACCTCGCTCAGTAGTGGCAGCTCAGTCTTCCATCTTTGTATTTATATGAAGGGTTCAGCTTATGGAGGCTTAGGAATAGTTAGACAGAGCTGGTACTACTGCTACGGTGGTCTGAGAAATGGCCAACCCAGCCCACCACTATGCATTCTCATCTGAGACAGTATTTCTGTTCTTCTTCAAATTTATTTGAGCCATCTCGGGACAAAACTATGAGAGCCCTGCTCCTGCCTGTCATTTTTCAAGACCTTACAGCTTATTGCAAAAAAAGCACTTGTTCTTCTAGCAATATCAGCTTTGTAAAGCATTTTCTTTGGCAGTGACACGTTTAACCTTTCTCAGAAATGTTGCTGTTATAAATATATGGGGCTTTTTAGATATACAGAAAAATCACCCTGTAAAACATGATTTATTAACCATGTGTGGAGGCCCAATATTTTACAATAGTATTTTACTCTCTGCTTATCCAGAACTCATCTTATCTGGGCAAGAACAGCATTTGGATGCATAGATACACTTGGTAGCATGAGGGTGAACACTTGGCTCTCAGCAACTCAGAGACCAAAAATCTGCTGGGTGCAGGAACTGGCCAGAAACTTAAGCCCTCCCAAGAAAGCAGGAGCTGAGACCTTCTGAAGGCTGTTACCTTTGAAGTACAAAAGAAGGGTGCCAGCTGGATGGACTCTGGTCAGGGGATGTTAATGGGTACAGATGTGACCTACAAACAGGATGGGGCAGCTTGGTTGTGCACCAGATGTGGTGTGCACACGTGCAGGGCTGTGTGGTTGTGCTGTGAAACAGTGTGAACAGTGTTCTGGGTGAACACATGGACCTGGGCACTGGGTATCCACCCGACCCTGCCCAAATGTGAATTTCTCAGAGAGAAGGAAGAGCATTCGATGCAGAGTGGGTTTAAATCTGGATTCCAAAGGAAACAAAGCTTGTCCAAGCATCACCTTTTTTTTTCCTGCATGTGTTTGCTGACATTTTACCAGATATTCCCTCATCACTGGTCAACATATTAACCAATTTCAGCAGATTTGACAGGGGGAGGGTAGTGCAGAGAATATGAAGTCACAGCTGGTTTTGGTGGTTGGGTCACTGGATGACATTAATTAGAGCACTTCTGATAGATCCAAATGAGTGCCACAGCTGAGGGAAAGGCTTGCATTTTGCTGCTAGTCATTAACCATTGGTACCTCAGCTGTACAGCCCACCCTAAATCACTCCCAGCAATGTGGGGTTTAGCCCAGCAAGGAAGGAAGGAAAAGCTAGAAGAATAACAGGAAAGAGAAGGAAGCAAAGGGTGCTCTGAGGGACCATTAGGAGGGTATGACAAGTTTTGAAAGCACAGGAGCCCAAATGATTTTCCATTCAATTTGAGGTCTGATTATCAAGACAGGATACGTCTCACCAGATTTGAGGTGAGGCTGCTATAGAGGACCATGTTTAAGGCATTACTACAGACAAGGAAGCAGCATCAACCACACTCTGCATCCACAGATCACCCTGTCATCACCAGCAATCACAGGCAAGGCCAGGCTGTGGTAAGTCCGTGCTGGCTGTTTCTAATCACTCTGTTATTCATGTGCTAGGATTGCTCTGTAACCTTCCCACGGATGGAGGTTGGCTGACTGACCTGTCTGTCCCTGGATCATCCTTCCTGCCCATGTTGGCAAGGAGTGTGATATTTTTTCCAGTCACCAGGAACCTCTCCAATCTCCAAGACATTTGATGGTAATGAAGCAGCCTCTTAAAGATGCTGGGTACGTCCCTCCTCATTCTGGGAAGCACATCTTCCTTTTCTTCTCTTTTATTCATTTTCTGCCTTGATTTGTTTTCCTATGTAAAATACGCTTCTGTGTTTATTTCTTCTGCAATTTTCTTCTCTAATTTCCTTTTTTTTTTATTTTTAAAATTATTACTATTTTCTTTGTCCTTTCCTCAGGTGTAAGTTGACATCCAGTCAGAATTAAAGCTTTCATAAGGGGTTTATCCTCACACTGGGCACTACACTCAAATAGTTGTTCTTAAATAGGACCCCTCTCCAAAGAACCATAACATGAGAAGATGCTTAAACAAACAGGCAATCACCTAAGCACCATTAACCTGGGCTTATCTCCCCATATCATTCTTCTTTTTTAATGAAAACCTGCTGGCTCCCACAAAACATATTGTCTAAACAGGCACAGAACAGCTCCTTAGAGGGATGATCTCTCCAGTTTTATACACTCGAATTTATAACTGCATCATACTTCAAAGAACATAGTTTTTCTTACGCTTTTCTCTTCTGCAAAGCACTCTTCCCACAGACTATTTTTAAACTTTTGTTACAAAAATGAAAAAAATCTATAAAGCTTCAGTAGTAGAATGAAATTATCCTGATTTAGTAATGTTAAGGGTAGAATGTTATCTGCAAAGTCTACCCATGGTGTGAACACTTAAGGAGATCACATAAAGACAGAAGAAGTGAAAGAAGGTTGAGAGAAGGTAAGTGTTTAAAAGCCTGGGGAAACTCCATCCCAGGGAGACACAGGCTGAGCCACCTGGGTGCTCACACATTGCCCCTGGTTTGAATGGATGACCGGGTTTTTCTAAAGCTTGGCAGCTCTGAGGCTAAGTTTTAGGGATTCACACCAGCATATGGTGTTTTTGTAGCATCATCCCCTGCCCCTACTAGTGTACAGTACTCAGAAGCTGCCTGCAACCTGTAGGAGATGAATTTGCCTGGTCTTCAGCAGCATTTTACACCCTTATGTGGGTAGATGTCACCAAAGCCAATCACAAACATCTCTGCTCTCCCATCTCTGCAATGCATTAATTATGCAAGGATTCAGACAGTACCTCCTGCAAAACCCACCTGGTGTGCTTATGATAGAATCATAGAATCAGCTGGGTTGGAAGAGACCTCTGAGATCATGAAGTCCAACCATGCTTTTAGGACAAAGCAATTGCCCATGAGAGGTGAGGAAAGGAGGTTGGCAGGACACTTGTGAACACCCCACTGTCTCTCCTTGCAGTCATAGTGGCTTAGGCGGAAAGTCAGCATTAATTCTTTCCTCACCTTCAAACCAGTTCACTTCTTCATTGTCTCCAGATCCAGACAGCTTTATGCCTAGCCAGGAAAAAGAACTGAGGATATCAAGGAGCTGCACTTTTAAATGTTATCAGCCACCTCCCCTAATTTATTGCAATAAATTGCTGATAAAGGAAGAGAACAGGATTTATCTATATACACATAAAGAATGCTTCTGCTACTACTTTTTTCAGACCTCTGAAGATTTGGCTTTCTTCCCTCTCTCTCCCTCCATCCTTTATCAGAAATCTGCTTTATTTCTCCTGCTTTGGTGTCTAGACTCTCTCTTCCATTTTTCATTACAACAGTGTTGTTTTTGCTCACCTGGTGGTTATTTCTTTTAACTTCCCTACTGCAGAGAAAAAAGTGGCTTTTATTTGGAACTAACTCCAGCACTGAGACATTCAGGAGCTCCTAATCATTAGGATCTACAGGCCAGGTTTTTAGGTTTTTCTCCCACTTCATCTGCAGACTTACACCCTCCAAAAAACCCACTGCTTTTATATGGGAATGCAACTCGCTCAAATGTCATACCTCACCATGCCACACCACTGAGAGTCCCTAGGTAAATTAGAGACTGGATTAGTGCATGTCTACTACCTTGCACTGAGAGAGCCATAAGTACAAGAGGTAAAGAGTTGAGACAGATTACATTTAGGAAGTGCTGCCTTGGGTATGCATAAGTCTTTAATAAAGTTTCTATTGCTTTTTAGGGATAAATTAGACTTCCCTTGCTGACACAAACATTTGTCCACTTTGTGGGAGCGTCAGGCACCCACAACCCCTTGGCTTATGGTGCCTCCAGAAGGAGGAATGGATCCTGGCAGGGAATAAGAGAAGCCCCTTTGCAATGCAGTAGTGGTTGTGTGTGCAGGAGGTAACTGCTACAAATGAGTGTGCTGTGGTCCCTTCTCTTCCTTGGGAGGAGAGAGAGCACAGTGGGGAGGAGAAACAATAATGATACTGAAGTGCATAACTCTTGTGAAGATATCACATATGCTCTCCTGCTGGGTGTATTTCCTTACTATAGTCTCTTGACCTGCTTTTCCCCACCATCATGGTCTGTGAGCTGTCATGGTAGCCTTTGCTCAAGGAGACCTCAGCTCCAGTTCCTCAGACTCCCTCACTTCTGCAGCACTGTGGGCATGCACATTGCCCCATACTGACTCCTTTCCATGTCCTGTGTTTTGTTTTGCTCATCTCTCCTGTGGCCCATCTTCATGGTGGGTGTTGCCATAAGAGGAGCTGGATTCCATGTCTTTGTACAAGACACATCCTGGGAGAGCCCGTGGCTCTGTGACATCACCACAGGGCATCGGGCAACAGAGCAAGGCAGATTTGGGATGGCTCCAACCTTTCTGAGTAAATTCCTCTTCTATTCAGCAGCTCTCAGCATGTGTGCATTCATCCCTCCTCTGGCTCTGTTCTCCAATAGGCCTCATGTCTCCAGGTGATCCATATCACTTTGAGGATGCAAGGGCAGTGGGGTGCATCCTGCCACCCGCAGTCACAGGCCAAAAACACCTGTATACCTCTGTTGTACCAGAGCACAGAGGATAGTCAGCATGCTGGTGAGATATGATGGTCAATCAGGAGCTTAATTAAGGATGCACAGCAGGAAATTGCCCAGAGAGGTTGTGGATGCTCCAACCCTGGAAACGTTCAAGGCCAGGCTGGATGGGGCCCTGAGCAACCTGATCTAGTGAGTGGCAGCCCTGCCCACAGCACAGGGGTCTAGAACTAGTTCATCTTTAAGGTCCCTCCCACCCAAACCATTCTATGATTCTATGAAGGTCATTGTTCTTTCACTGCTCTCTTTCCGTGGAGGAAGTGCCAGCCCCTGCCAGCTGGATGTATCTCTTGTTTGGTGCAACGCAAAGGCAGGGTAGGTCTCAGTGTGTTTGGAGCATCATAAGATATTGCCATACAGCAGTGCCTTGCATGGCACCGCACATGTTCACTGGGGACAGAGCTGCTGTTAGCACTGGAGCAGCACTTGGGGATGGGCTGATGGTGTCGGGTGGGAATGCACATTTAAGAAGCTCATAACATAAAGCTGTGCCCTGGAGTTGTTTGGGACCCCCGTGCAGACATAGCAGTCATGATCTAAATTGTGGCTGGTTACAGCGTGCCTTGGCCAGGATTTCTGAGAAGCTGAATGTGTGTGTGCATCTCTGTTTAAGACTAGGATTAATATGGTGCAGACTCTAATCTAGATTCCAGGAATAAAGTTCAAGAATCTATGCTTGCACAGCCAGGAGGGCTATTTGAGGGAAAAGTGAAATTGATTTTGGTTTAAAAGGGCTGTAAAAGAAGATAGAAGTAAATATGGAGAAAATAATCTAAAATTGATTAGAAAGGCACTATTACCCAGCAGGCAGTAAACCACTGAAGATAGGCCATTGAATAACCATGAAAAGAAAATGAGAATGCTCTGGTATACACAAATAAGAATCAAACATTGCACTCCTCCAATGGTATATTTTTGCTTCACTCTTCTGACTGAAGAGTGTTTTAAGGTTAGAAACTGTTGTGAAAGATTAGAGATGTGCCCTAGATCTTGGAAAAAACTTTGAAACAGGATTGGTAACTATCAGAGGGATTTATACCAAAGTTCACCCTAGAAAAGCAGCACTGGGGACGTACTCTGGGAGTAGAGTGCAAGCGGGACTTGTGGGTCAAATTAAGTCCCAGATACCAAACTGAGGGAAAAAAAGATGGATTTCGTACCTGATGCTGGCATGGAAAAAGACAATCTGGCTGCAAACTTGCAATATCTGGAATATGATACTGTGGCAGTGGTTTTGATTATGTAGATGGGACTTGCTGAACATATCAGTCTGGAGACTGTAGAGAGATTGCCAATGAATGGCTGTATCACAGACCTCTAGTTAATGTACAAATTTCAACTACATTTTTATGACCCTACAGTGAACTTTGCACACTTAGTGATGTTCTCAGGGCATTTCTACTTCTAGTTCTTTCTTCAGCCCAGATTTGATGCTGTATGAAAGGCATATCTAACATGTTAATAAGAAAATAAAATTATACATTCCGCGTTGTCCTTGGGAATTTATAGAGGTTCTATTACCCAATATACCTGTGAACTTCTTAGGCTTATGGATTAGTTCCAAGTGAGCGAGATAATTAATGTCTCCCCAAATTATATATGGCACGATTGAATATTTTAAGAGTAAAAGCCTAAGTGTTAGTTCAGCCATTCAACTTGGTATGAGTTCAGATTTAGAATATTAGCTGCAATCTTAAATATCATCCCCAGAATTCTTGATGTGAAATGTTTTCAGAATAGCCCTTGTAACAAGGACTTTAAGTTTAATCTTGCACCCAGCTGTAATAATACCTGTTTCAAATAATTATATTAATGTCAGCTGTTGCAGAGATAACTGAGAACAACTGTTTCTTTGAGATGAAGGTTTATGCAAACCAATGCTTGAGATACTGTCTCCCTACCCAAGGGATGGGAATGGCTCACTGTTAGCTTGGACCCCATCTGGTTTGATGGTAACCCAAGGGGCAGGAACCAGAAATGGTCCAAAAGTCAAGGTTTTTTACATGCCTCTTAAACAGACCTTCCTGTAACATTGAAGAGTAGTGCCTGAGAGGTTGTAAGTGGCCCACATGAGAGTCCGTGACTTCTGTCCTAAGGAAAG
Organism: Grallaria varia; assembly: GCA_013396735.1. NCBI lineage: Eukaryota > Metazoa > Chordata > Aves > Passeriformes > Formicariidae > Grallaria > Grallaria varia. Next base: position 588,003 of record VWZG01006818.1, read on the forward strand.
CTCATTCTCCATCAGCAAAAGCCAAGGACCGAACTTCTCTGACACTGGTGACCTTCATAGCATTCCTGCTGCTGCTTTATAGAAATGAGCCACAGGCACCTGCATTGTAATAATTAAGCAATGAGTATCTGAATGTGTGATTACGAACCTATATTCATAGCCGTTTATCTCCAAAATCAGCAATCTCCCTTGTGTCTGATCCAGCTTTGCACCTTCCCTGTCCTGTGCATTCCCATATTGGTCTTCTTCTGTTCATGGAGTTATGGTGAGTCTCCAAGGGGACCAGCTTTTCCCTATATAAAGTAACATGCTGCTGGGGGATCTGACTGAAGGAACTGATGGCATTACAAGCAGCTGGAGGAGCAGGATGGGGAAGCAGTGCTTCTGTGTTTTGGGATTCCTTTTCCCCTGTGAAACGCCAGGTTTGCCTTCAATCCTGTGTCTAAAAGCCTGTGATTTTACAGAAGAATCCCAGCCTTCAGGAAAGGGAGCATTGCGTTTTTACCCAAAATGTATTAATGTAGAGGGGCAGAGGAGGGAGTTTTGAAGGGCCTTAATTTCCTGCAAGAGTTGGGGCTGAAGAGAGTGAAAAGGCTGTAAAGAAGAAGACATTGCATCTTTCAGAGAAGCAACGAGAGCAGGTCTAAGCAAGTTAGGCACAGATATATACTTGCTCTGGTCTCTACATTCTTTGTTATATATTTAGTTTATTTAGTTTTGCTGGAAACAAAGAGCCAATATTAGGTTTGAAAACATGACTTCTATAAGATAAAGGAACCCAGAAATACAATGCACATAAATATGAGAAAAGGGAATAGCTTGCTCTCAGAAGTGTGGAATAAATTTGCAGAGGCACAGTAAAAGATGAGAGATTATAAAAAGGCATTAAGGCTGTCACTGTAAAGGAGTCATAGCAAGCTCACATTACCAATTCAAACTGGAGGTTGCTTTAAAGAATGGCCTGGTCGTTAGAGGTAACAGAATAGCAGTGCAAAGTGCATTGAAATCTGATATTCTTTGGAGAATTCAGCAGGCTTATATGGATATAGAAAAATGTAAATGGTAAGCATAAGCTATGCACATGTAGCAGCTTCATAAAAACTCAGAGATAAAGAAAATTGTTGGAAATGAGCTATTTCTTCAAAATACCAACTTAGAAAATAATAGAACTCCTGCTGATAGATCAGGAGACATTACAGCCACGGTTTGAAGTGTAGATATATTTATCCTTTGCTTTTCTGCCAGAAACTATTGCAGTGCTGGCTCATTGTTTGCATTTCCCTGTGGTTGTGCTATAGGGGATCTAGCATTAGAGCATCTCGTAAGGCCCTTCATATCTGCATTTGCCAGGCACAGAACCACAGAAGGGGGCTGAGTAACGAGCTGTGCTTCAAAAAACAGAATTTCCAGCCATTTTCAAAGGCTGCCGGAGAAATTCCACAGTGTAACATTCATTCCCAGATATCCAGTATTGAAAGGCCCACTGAAAAATGGAATTAAGATTATTGAGATTTCTTTTTAAATTGCTACCAGATCTGAAAGGGATTCTTCCACTGAGTTTGAGAGACTGCCTTTAAAACAGTCTCTCTTTACTTTGAGAGGTGGTTGAGAACCAAACTTATAAGGACAGAACTAATCTGAGTGCTTATAAATATGTTGAAAATATGCAAGAGTCATACTATTTCACGGGGGAAAAGGATATGAAAGTGCAAGGAGATGCAGCCTGAATACACAAACGACTTTGTGGTCTCTGTCTCCCAAGGAGATTGCTGCTTTCTCCTTCAGAGGACAAACGCCTGAAGGACAGGCTTTGGGAAGACAAGGAGAATATGGAGATGAAGCCTGGGGAAACAGCATCTGAAAAGATTTTACTGAAATCAAGCAGAGATCAGTAGGAGCTCCTGAAAGACATTGTGCGTGCTGTTGGAATAGCTAGTGCTATTTTGTTTTTTAAAAGAATCATTTTGGGGGGGGTAGTGGTGGTGGGCAATAATAAGAAGGCGTTGTAATATATGCTATTATCAAGAAGGTCAGTGAGAACTGGCCTGAGGGGATTAGACTGGAGGCAAACTGGGGCAGAGAGGCCCATTTTTGTACCTACACCTGCCTACTGTATTATACAAATTGTTCACTTTCCCTACCATATACCCTAACTAAGGTTTGCCTGCCAGGGTACACAAAGACTACTGAAATTTGAACTCTTCTGTGCTCTTGGTCTGGTTTTTGGTTGGTTGGTTGGGTTTGGGTTTTTGGTTTTCTGGGGTTTTTTTGGTGGTGTTCTTTTTTGTTTTGTTTTTTTGGGGTTTTTTTGTGGTTTGTTTTGTTTGTTTGTTTGTTTAGTTTTGGGAGTGGTTGGGGGGCTTAAGCTGTGGTTCAAAGGTTTAAAGGGCAGCTAAAACTAACTTTGCAAGTGTTTGCAACCTGTATTTTTCCTTTTGTGTTACAGTCACTAATGCATCTAATGTGGTGTGCTCTGCAGCTGGCGCAAGCACTGTCTCACCAGCGCTCCTGCCCTACCAGGTGGAGGACAACAGCTCCCAAGTGTCATTCCTGGTGGATGTTACTGATTATAAACCCCATTTCTCCAGCTGGATTTTCACCATGCTAGCAAGTTCACATGCAGTGGTGAGCAATGTCACTGGCTTAGGATTGCTGAGTGCCCTCTGGTGCTCCCACTGCCTGTTGGAGGGAAAGCCCACGCCACATTGATCTCTCCTTCCCAGAAGAGGCTGGTGGTTGCCTTGCAAATCCTTCAGTCACCCCCAACCACACGCCACTGCCACGGCCATCACCTGTTTCAGCACCTCTGGCTTCTCTTTCCTTCCCTGTCCATTCCCACATCCAGGGGTCCCACCTTTCTGCCCACGAAGCTCAAGGATGGATGTAGCTCTCCCACAAGGAAAGGTCACGCCTGGGGGTGGTGAGCGGGCAAGTCCTGAAAGGAGCAGGTAGGAGTTTGGTTGGGTTGTGTACAGCACAGTAGGTCATCTTGGTAAATAAAATAACAAATATTTCAGATTCTGTGGCAAAATGACAGTGCACAAAAGCCTTGGTAAACAGTCTGCTCACCACAATATGTGGGACACGTTTAAATTTAGCCTGATTTTACTGTCTCATCATTGCCTGTGACCGAATGGTGGCTTTGTTTATAGCACCTGTTTTTGTGTACCAGTAAATCAGCTCATGCAGAGGTGGTGTTCAAGAAAGAAAGGGTAAGTCTTTCTGGATGTGGGGGCAGAAGGAATTTGATGGAAATTCTCCTTGTCAGAAAATTTAATGCTGAACATGTATTGAACCTGCTAGAATTCAGCATCTTATTTCACTTTGGAGAACCTCTACAAAGAAAAGAAATTATGTCTATGTATATCAGACTGTACTTCAGGGAAATACACTCAAAGGGTGCCTTTTTTTGGAGAGTGCTGAGATGAACTCTGTGGCCACTGTGTTGTACTGGAGCAATATGGGGATAAATGAGGGGTTCAACTTCCCCTTCCATCTTGTGGCTTCTCTTCCTTTAGCTTTGGAGTGATTATGATGCAATGCTGAAGGTACTCATCACACCTCCACGTGGGGCTTCCGGATCTCAGTCCAGTCTGCTTGTCAGTTGCCTGTAAACTATTTTAGGACAGCTGCACCTTGCAGAAGTGAATACTCCAAAAGAAAGAAATTTCCCCCCCTCTTCCCTACCACCCTTTTGAACTTAATACTCTTCTACAACACCTTTAAAAGACTTACAACCTGCACCTCTATGTGTCATAATTCCTCCTACAAACAGCTTTCTGGGGGCTTGTAACAGGCAACGTGCTTGACTAGGTGGACCTTCGTGTTTGAGACTTGGCCTCACACCTTTTCATCCTTATCACGAAAGAAGACAAAAATAATTTTGCAGGTTGCAGTGACATGCAAATACAAATCACAGGTCTCTGAGTTTACTGCTTTCATGTAGACAGCCTGCCTTCCAGCACCCCTCTCTGTGATTTCAGAGCCATGCATGTAGGTACTGCATCTAGGAGGAACTGCTGCCTAGCTGGCTGCAGATACCTGTATAACCAGGGATCTGCTGAGGTCATTGAGCCACAGAAGATGAATGTCACATAGAGAAGTCAAAGGTTTACTTTTTTTTATTACCTGGGAACGTAACAAGACTCCTCAACACCACAAAGGGAATTTAGGAAAAACAAGGTTGATTATTTTAAAATCATGGGAAAATAAGCCAAACTTTCTTCCAGTTCTCAAAGTATTGCTCTGGGAACTGAGTGAGGTCCATTGGAGACTTTTTACTCAGTATTTTGGAATGTTTTGATGCTTTTTTTGTCTTTGAAAATTACCTGCAAATAAACAAGTTTCTGGTTGCTTCTTCCAGGTACCTCCTGGTTTTCTGAAAATCCCTCAAGTAAGATACCTGTAATTACAAAGCGAGCTCTCGTTTGTTTTGAAAGGCTTTGCCTAATGGAAAAACAAGTAATTAAGATCTCCAGCCAGCTGTAGCCATATTAGGCCACAAAACTGTTCATTTCAGAGGAAGCTGGGATAACTGACTCAACTTTAGTAATCTTTGAAAAACTTTAATAGTTGTTTCACAGTACTGGCAGAAAAAAGAAAAATAACTAAATTGGACTCACCAAATTGGGAATTGATAACTCTGACTTCATGTTTGAGTTTTCGGAGTTATTTAAGGTATTCCTTTTTAATATATAGTGGGCTGGGCTTTTTCACCTGTAAATTAACAAAGTATATATTTTTTTTTAAGAACTGAGTCCTTAACTGAAGGACTCTTGAGATGTGTGAGACTGCCAAAGATCACTGAAACTAAAAAATAGTGACCCTATTAACTCTGAGATTAAAAAGAAAATGAGAGTGAGGACTTGTATTGCAAGACTGTGAAATGCAGCCTGATGAGACTGGTCCAGACAGTTTTGTACAGTCACAAAGAAGCAAAGCAAAGCTTGTTAACCTTTTTCATCAATTCCAGTTTCCTTTTTGTTTAAATTGAAATGTCTAATGTTTCCTTTTTTTTTTTTTTCAATACTACGAAATGTACATAGTGTAATACAGTTGCTGTTGCTATTAACCTTCAGACAGACAGAAAATCAGTGAAGGTTGACATGTGATATACTTTTATCTGGAACTAATAGCCCTTGCCTTCAGTTACACAGAAAATATTGTAAGACTTGATTTGTGATAAAGATAGTGGGAATGAAAGGTAATGCAGCTCAGAAAAGCCATTTTTTGTTGCCTGATGGTGAACTCTGCTTCTTTTGGCCACACGTGTCTCACAGCACAGAGGAAGGGGTTACACAGAACAGAGATAATTAACCCTCTACAAAAGCTTAATGTTCCATTAATGGCACGTGGAGAAAGCGCAATGGTAGCTGCTCTTGAATCCCCAGTGAAGAAAATCTCTGCCTGGTACACCAAGGTGCTACCTGTGCAGGGGATGGAGCAGCAGAAAATTGCTAAAGATACCGTGAAACCTGCTTTGTTGGGCTGCACTCTGGTGGGAGCTGTGGTTACGTGGTTCCGCTGGGACTGCTGTTGGGAATTGTGTCAAAAAGATGGGGAAGCATCCTCTGCTCAAACAGGTAATGAAATTTTTTTATTGTGCCATGAGTTTGGTGGGTCTTAGCATACATTTGTAGATAGCAGCATCTGTGGAGAAAGAGGAGGCGTTTCGTAGGGTGAGTAGGATGACTTGGATTTTTGCAATTTCTGCTTTCATGTGTGCCTTCAGTGTTGTTCACGTCATATGGATCATTTTGGTGGAAGTGATACAATACTTTGGGCTGCTGAAGATACAGCTGCCAAAAAAATGGTGCTAGTATGATTTAGTATGAAACCAGGTTTACATGTGCACTGGGGCAACAGGTGAGCCATAAGACGCAGGACCATCAGGTCTTTATTTTGTTTGGAAATGAAGGTTTTCTGAGTGGTGTTTAAACTAGTCAAAGACATTCAGCTAATAGCCCAGTAGTACTTCAAAACAAAAGGCAGTCAGGTACAGGACACTCACTGAAATGTGCTCTCAGGAGGCAAAAACCAACATGCAGACAGGGTGCAAGATTGCAGTAGAGGCTATAGCTGATAACCGGGTTTGGGCTCATAAATCACATGGCTGACTCTGATAATACCAATGCTTCTACTGTGGAATACTGACTAGGACACAGTAATAAGTGACAATTTGGCTCTTTCATAACTAGCTTTTGAAACAAGGCGGTGTTGAAGCAGATTTTTTCCATGTCCCTCTGTGTTTGTTATCAGAGCTGTGCTGCATTTGGCCTTTTGCAGCACTGTCTACAACAAAAGGCTGGGAAGATTTCACTCTGCCCACCTATCAGAAATTACTCCGCTCCTCCATCTCTTGCTGTTTAGACATATCCTCTGACAATGGGACTATTTGCACAACTAGTTTGTTTTTTGCAACCAGTGGTATCAATTTTACTTTCCTGTCCTACAAGGGAAAGCATCGTCTTCTAAAGAAAGGAGGAGGGATATGGGGCAGCACTCATGGGAAAGAATGTGCAAGCTGTGCAAAGTCCTCGCCTCTGAAAAAGGAAGGCTGGAAAGTCTAGATTTGCTCAAGCTCCATGTCTGTCTAATTCCTTTGGAATCACCAACTGCTCAAGTCCAGGCTTTGTATTTAGGAATAGCTCCACTCCCTCTGTCTCTGAAAACATTGCTATCCATGGCTAGGAAGGGAATATAGTTGGGCTTTCACTAAGGTGGAGACAAGAATCCTGTTTCATGTTGCTGAGGGCAATTAGAAAGAAGGAAATGGCCCAGTATTTACCAAGCTTCTGAATCATAATTTTCTTGAAATCCCTTAAGGGGCATGCCATGGTCCTATGGCCATGTGATTAGTGCTTTTCTGTCTCCCAAGATCAGGAGACTTTTGCGGGAGTGGGTGAATGAGAAGTCAGTAGATCCTGAAAAATGATAATGTTTTTCCTCAGCTGCATGTATGGAGAGCTTGGTGAACACTCTCCCAACATTCTTCTCAAAAGCCCAGCAAAAATGCATCTGTCATTGCCAGAAATTGATTGCCACATAGCTCAGCCCCTTACTTACAGCTGTATCTCAGTCAAGGGGAATAGCCATTCCTGCCTTCCCCTGGTGGAAAAGTAGCTGTCTGGACACCAGTGCACCAACACCACTTGCAGGATGCACTGCAACAGGTAAATTTTGCCTCTGGTGGAGGGATGGATCCTTTCCTGTGGCATAAGCTGTACATGTGTGTCATGGAGCAGATCATCCTAAATGCAATTTCACAGCACCTACAGGATGGACAAAGGATCAGACCCAGCCAGCAGGGGTTTAGGAGGGGCAGGTCCTGTCTGACCAACTCGATCTCTTTTTATGATTGGGTAACTCACCTGGTGCATGAGGGGAAGGCTGTGGAAGTGTCTACCGGGACTTCAGCAAAGCCATCTTCCATAAAATATCCCTGGAAAAGCTGGTAGCCCACGGCTCGGACAGGGGCACTCTCTGCTGGGTTAAGAACTGGCTGGATGGCCAGGCCCCAAGAGTGCTGGCGAATGGAGCTGCATCCACTAGTGGCGTCCCCCAGGGGTCAGTGTTGGGCCCAGTCCTGTTTAACATCTTTATTTATGATTTAGATGAGGGGATTGAGACCATCATCAGCAAATTTGCTGGTGACACCAAGTTGGGAGGGAGTGTCGGCCTGCAGGAAGGCAGGAGGGCTCTGCAGAAGGACCTGGACAGACTGGTGAGATGGGCTGATTCCAACAGGATGAGGTTCAACAAGGCCAAGTGTTGGGTCCTGCACTTTGGCCATAACAGCAGCACTACAGGCTGGGGACAGAGTGGCTGGAGAGCAGCCAGGCAGAAAGGAACCTGGGGGTTTGGATTGACAGGAAGCTCAACATGAGCCAGCAGAGTGCCCAGATGGCCAAGAAAGCCAATGGCAACCTGGCCTGTATCAGGAACAGTGTGGCCAGCAGGACCAGGGAAGTGATTCTTCCCTTGCACTCAGTGCTGGTGAGGTCACACCTGGAGTGCTGTGTCCAGTTCTGGGCCCCCCAGTTCAGGAAGGATGTCGAGGTCCTGGAGCAGGCCCAGAGAAGGGCAATGTAGCTGGTGAAGGGACTAGAACACGAGTGCTGGGAGGAGAGGCTGAGGCAGCTGGGGTTGTTTAGTCTGGAGAAGAGGAGGCTCAGGGGTGACCTCATCACTCTGTACAACTGAAAGGAGGTTGTAGCCAGGTGGGGGTTGGTCTCCTCCCAGGCAACTATCAGTAAGACAAGAGGGCATGGGCTTAAGCTCTGCCAGTGGATAGGTTGGATATTAGGAAGAAATTTTTTACAGAGAGAGTAATCAGGCATTGGAATCCACTGCCCAGGAAAGTGCTGGATTCTCCATCCCTGGAGGTTTTTAAGATGAGACTGGATGTGGCACTTAGTGCCATGGTCTAGTAACCGCGGTGATAGGGGATCAAGGGTTGGACGTGATGATCTCAGTGGTCTTTTCTAACCTGGCTGATTCTGTGATTCCAGGGATATGTGATGCTGTATCTGCACAGCAGAATCTGAAGCAGTGACCAGTCTCAGAAAATCTTTAGGAACATTAGTGGAGGGAAGCCTCCACTCACCTGAAGGAGAGTGACTCCGGGGAAGAAAACATCAATCATGTCACCCAGAGTTTGGGACAGAAAGGAGCTCCAGGCTTCAGCAGTGGTGCTTCCCAGCAAACACAGCCAGCGCTGGGGATCGAGAGCCCGGAGCGCTGGAAGCCCAGGCTGCGTGGTTCCCTGAGAATCGTGCCCGCTTGTTGACTCCCGTGTCTGCGCAACTACGAGCCGACGGAGCCCCGCTACCCAGGAGGATGCAAACCCCCGCTGCAGACCCTTCGGCCAGCCCACCCGAGCCACCCCCGCAGCCCCCGGGGGCGGGTCTCCGCTCCCCTCCGCCGGGCGGGCACCTCCCTCCATCCTTCCCTCCATCCTTCCCTCCATTTCTCCATCCCTCCCTCCCTCCCTCCATCCCTCCCGGGCGCGGAGCTCGGGGCAGGGCGGCCCCGGATCATCGCCCCCAAGGGTTAAGCACCACCGAGCCCGCACAGCAGCGCAGCCCAGCGCTCCGCCCCTGGCCCAGCGGCCACGCAGCGCCGCTGCCCGGCCTCGCCGTCCCCTGCACATGGCCCTGGCCCCGGTAAGTCCGCGGCATCACCGCAACAAAAGCGGGGCGGCGCCGGGCATCTCGCAGGATGCGGAGCATCTCGCAGGGAGGGGCTGGGACCGCGCCGAGGCGCTCGGGGGATGCTCGGAGGGTCCGGCCGGGCAGCGGTGCGGTGGGACCGGCTCTGCCCGGCCCGCAGCCCCGCGGCGGAGCCCCGGGAGGGTGACCCGGGCACCGGCGCTCCGCGGAGGGCCTGGCCGGAGCCGTCTGGGTCGGAAATGGGTAGCGATGGCAGCGCTGTGGCCAAATCTGACGCCGCCACTGGCGGGCTGCCGGCCGGGAGCCGAGGGCGGTGATGGCGAGCGGGGCGGCTGCCAGAAGTGCCCCCGGTGCTGGGGCTGCAGGAACTGTCATTGCCCCGGCAGCTGCAGGGGACACAAGCCCTTGGTGCCTTTGGGCCTTTGCCGGGGAGAAGAGACTGAGCTCGTGTGCCAGGGTGATGCCAGGGAGATGCCAGGGCAGCGTGTGCTCTGCTGGGGATCCCCTCAGGTAAGGACTATAAGCTGAGCAGCCCTCCGTGAAAGGAGGCCAGCTCTCTTGTTCCAGGGCTTGCACATTTCCCATGTGCGACCTGCCTGCAGCCTTGGGAAAGATTACGCTTCCCAGAACAAACGGAGGACCTGTGATTTTGGGATCTTTCTAAGGACTTCCTTCAATGGATAGAGACAGAGCCAATATTTCACTCAGCTGTGTTGGTGATACTTACGCAGTATAAAGGAAACTGATATCCCTGACTCTCTGCAGAGATGCTGCTTGGTGTGGTGCATCCTTGAGGAGAAATCCCTTTGGCCCCTTTCTCCTCACAGCCCTCAGGATCACAAGGCCTGTGGAAGGAAGGGGGTTCTCCCTTCAGTGGTGGTCTCCTGAAAGCTAGAACCACTGGAGGTTACACTGAGTTTGAGGTAGCCCCAAACTCATTCCGAGTGGAGATTCAGAGAAGCAGCGCTGATTTGTGGAGAGTTCCCACTCCTGCTGGCTCCAAATGGCTTGACACAGTTTTGCTTACAGGTATGCTCAGTGTTTAGAAAGGGAACAGCATTTCAGTTAAAGTTCCCATAAATCAGGCTGGTTTTCTGAGACAAGGGGAGGGTCTTAAGATGAGTACTTAGCCTGTGTGTTTCAGAAGTAGATGTCAACCATGTGCAAAGCCCATTCAAGGAGAATGCTAGACCAGCAGTTCTCTTGCGGAATAAGGCCATCCTGCATTTGGAGAGCTCCCCTTGTGTTTCTGTGTATGTATATTCGAATGCATGCGTACTTCCAAAGAAGATTCTTCTCTTAATGCTTTTGAGCAGAAGCACCTACGTTTAATGAAGAAGAGCAAACGTTTCCCCATGACATTCCTTGAATGGCACAACAAATCCCATCACAGTAGTGAGGAAGCAGGTTTTGCAGGAAAGAGCAGTATCTTGTCCATACTTCCAAGAGGATACCATCTTTTTCTTTGAATCCTGAGCAATGGCATTTCACGTGACTCTGTTTCCACATGCACTCGGAAGAGATGGCTTTTCCTCCATGTTTCCCACACTTGACCTGTATCAGTATTTTGGCAAGTGAGAAATTTTGGCTTTGTTCAGGGCCTCCAGCAGCCTTGTGGCAGCCTCCTGCAACTCGTCTTCCTTCACTGCCTTTCCAACAGACAACAGCAGCTTCAGTGTGTGCAGCGAGCTCTGCACCTGGCTATCTAGTAGCCTAATGAGGAGATCCTCAATGTCAGTTTTGGGCAGCTGTCCTTGCTGCTCACCAAAACCCATTGCTTCTGTGGGTTGTGCGCCAGCAGGGAAGGAGGTGGGGATCACAGCTACTTCCATGGAACCATGTGGCTGGGTAGTTGTGGAATACGTGGGGTAAGGTGGCTGAGGTATGATGTTTTTGGTCAACACAGCACCACTGATGCTGGTAGTGTTCTCGGTGCCTGCTGGGTTGCGCACATTGGCACTGCTGTCTCCTGGGCATGCAATCCTCTGTGGAGGAGAAAACATACCTGTGTAGAAGCTTCAGGAACAGGCACCCAGGCACTACCCTGTTCTGTGGCTTTGGGTCTCACTGCACAATCCCATCTTTCCCACTCCCTACAAAGATGAGCCCAAGAAAGCAAAGAAACATTCATATCCATTCTTTGTCAAGTCTCCCCCGGTAAATCTCTTAGGGAGCTCACAGCTGTCTTTACTTCTCTTCTAGCCTGCGGAGAAACCTAGATTGTCTCAGCTTGGTTGGGAGTGAGAGCTAGAGAGGAAGGCTGAGGCGGTCCTCAAAGGTTCATTTTCTTGAAGACACCTTCTGCAAAGTCTCCTTTTTGGCAAGTGGCTGCAGGTGCCATCTGTGTAAGCTAATCAGCTTGGTCTGAATGCCCCTGGAAGGCGGACTGCCAATGGCTCCCTCCTGTCCTCCCTGTCTTTTAGCCTTTTGTTTTCCCATGTCCTCGTTTTCAGGGTTCTCCTTTTTTTCTGTTACTTGCCCAGAGCACACCACAGTCTTCAGGAAACAGCTAAATAACTCACCTTAAGAAAATACTTTTTCTCAATACAGCGATAAAAAGAAAATGTGCAGAAGCTGGGGAAGAAAATACTTCCTGGCACTTCGGAGCATACAGGCCCTAGAAAGAGGCAAATAAAGACACAGAGCCAGTGATAAACTCCAGTGCTGGTGTCCCACCAGCCCTTAGCAATAACCTCACTGTTTAGTGACAGCCCTCCATTTGGGTGCCTCCCTGAACCCTGTGAGAAACTTGGCTGCTTCTTGATCATCTCTGTGACCCAGGGTGTGAGAGGAGGCTGGTCCTAAGGACACGTGTGGATGTAATCAAGTGTGAGAGAGGATGCACGTGATTACTACCCACCTCTCTCCCCCACCAGCTCCCGAGTCTGTCCCCTCCTGGTGATCAGGTCCTGTGCTGGCCATTCAGAACCCCCATTCAGCTGCCTGCCCTTGAGAATCATGGTTGGCTTTACCTTGAGGGATAATTCCATGGTTTTCATACTTGTCCAGTGTCTGGACCAGTGAGTTCTGGCAGCCATACAGCTCACGAAGGTGGCAGGCAGTGCTGGCTTGGAGGGTGATCTGGAGGATCCTGAAGAACTGGTGATACTCCTGGTTGGAGAGTGGTGTTCCTGGCTGCTGTGCCTTTATGCCCTGAGGGCCAACTACGCAGCTCCAGCCCAAGAGCACTGGTGAAAATTAAAGTGCAGTGAGTCAGAGGGAGAAGGAAATGCTAACCACACCACATGCAGAAGAGCTGGAGGGCTGAATCCAGATGTCTGTTGCCTTTTCTGGGTGCAGGATTGAGCACAGGGGAAATGCAGTAACAGGCTAGAGATGGAGGGTCCAGATCTGGGGAAAAGCTGTTCCACCCATGTCGAACCACAACTCTGGAGATTCAAATGTTCAACTGGGAGAAATGTCTTGGAAGGGCTGAAATTGGGAATACTGCTCTGTTGTCAGGGCTGGAGCAAAGAGACTCATTTCAAAGTTTTTAGCCTCTGCAAATGTTTGTCCTCTGGCTAAGTCTTTAACCAAGCTCCTCTCTCTAACCTTTTTCTTCTCCTCTGTTGCTTTACCAGGACAGGTCTTTCTTCCTGACCTTGCAGGTCAAGTCTAGATCTCTGCCTTTGTGCTGTGTCTGGTTTAAGGCACCCAGCTGTGCCTATCATGGCATCTCCAGTCTCCACCTTTGCTCCAGCCTGTGCCCAGTGTATCCAGCTGTGACTCCTCCCTGGATCCTAGGTCACTCTGTGGCTCCCCTCAATGAACAAAATACCAGCTCCAATGGATGAAAAATGGCAAAATTGTAAGGCTTGAGGTCTTTGCACCTGAGGTGTTCTAGGGTGCTTCCAGCCCTTCCTTTTGCCTCCAGACTGCCCAAGCTGAGGAGCAATGGGGAGGGGTGCAGAGTAGCTGGTTCAGCTGCCCTTCCTCACAACCAGGGTTGGAGGAGGGACAGTTCCTACTCACCTGACAAAACCAGATAAGCCTGCACAGCCGACATCGCACCGCGAGCAGTGCCTATGACAACTGGAGCCCACGTGTGTTGCCAGGGGTGTCGCCTCTGCTGCTCCACTGGTGATGTCACAGACACCCACAGTCCCAACATTCCATCCTCTGCTGCTCCTGCTTCCTCCAAGCTGTGCCTCTCTGTTGCCCCCCTCACTTCTGCCTCCCCTCCCACTGCCCCCCCAACAGGTGTGAGGCTGTGGTGTGGACATGTTGGTGTTTGTGCATCAACGGATGTGTGACTCCTTTTTTCCTGCTCACTGCCAGCTCTGTAAGATCCATCTGGAAGCAGGCAGTCAAATGGCCATTTTGCTGGACTACAGGACAGGAAATTTTGCCTTTGGACTGCTCCTGTCAATAAGTGTTTGAGCGGATCATCATTTTGTCTCACGCCCAGACCTGTGGGTGCCTGGCTGCTCCATTGACAGCAACCAAGCTAAGTATTCCTTCAGTGAAGGCAGTAAGCAGAGTTCCAGACAGAGGCAGAAAACAGCACAGCTGTGAAGGCAGCATCTGTCCTCCAACTGCAGAACAGAACTGCATTAGCTACATTATGTTGTCCTTTAGTCTGCCAGGAAGAAAAGTGATGGAGAGAACAGTTTGAGGAATCTATATTTTTCTTGAACAAAACTTGTCAGGAGGCATTTTTGGTCTGGGAGTGCAGCCGGAGGAACATCCAGACACGTGAAAAGGCAGCAAGCTGGCAGGGAGCTCACGGCGCTCACGGCATGCGTGGTCAGTCTGTCTGTGCTGCATGAGGTGGCCCTGGTTACTGGACCAGTGGCGTCACAGTGTGCGTGGCAGAACAGACAGTGACCCTGACTCATGTTTCTGGGCATCATTTTCCTATGGCCTAGGTTGCCTTCAGCTCCTAAACACTCATCCTTCTGTAATCTCATTCTACAGCACTGCTACTACAGTGGGTATTTATTATGTCTGTTTTCTTTCCTCTGATCAGGACCTGCAGTCCACACCTTGGCTTTAACTTTTCAGATGGAGTGAAGAGAAACAGTGTTTTGGCCAGAAGCAACTAAACACCAAGACAGTGCAGAGATCGCTCACAAGGTGAGAAATTGCATGAAGCATGTCCTGGGAGGGAAGAGCTGAATGCTGAAAGTTTCTGGTCTGTACTGTGCTGCATGCTCCACAGTCACCCTGCCTCTTCTGCTCCCGTGCTGTATAGGTGCTGCGTTCAGGAAGATTCATAGGCAGGGTATGATAAAGACTAAACACATTCCTGGGGTATCTAGAGCCTGTCTAGCATGAAATCAAATCCCTTGTATTTTTCAGCAAAGACTATACTCAGAATGTTAATAGATAAAACTAACCAAAGTGTGGCTTTTGCTTCCTTTCATGCTGACAATATTTTTAATGTTTTATTGGTCACTTTGCTGCTTTGAGGTGCTTTTGAGTACCTTAATTTGTACTACAAATGTTTTTCATCCCTGAGTGTTGTAAACAAAACTTTGGGAATTGGTGTAACCAGTGCAGTGGTGTCTTCCAAAATCTGTAGTCACCTGAAACAAAACCTGCTGCATCACCTCATATTCCATGTATGAGGATGATGTTAACTCTGTAATCAGTGCCATCCAGCTCATCTGCTTACCTTTTGCTCCAGCATGCATTTCCAAGGTGCGTTCTCCAAATGAGGATAACCAATGAAAAATCAGGGGTCTCTAAATGTTTCAGTCTAAAGGTTAATTTCCATGCTTGATTAATAAAACAGTTTATCTTTCCACTCGCCTGTCTCTTCTGTGGACAAAATCTAAATACAATTTGCTGTAGAATATGTAGGGATATCTTTTTAAGGAAAAGCGTCGTGACTGGAAAGAAAAAAGAAAATAGTCTACTGGGCATCTACTTGGGTGGATGTTCCTGTGGTGGTGGGTGCTTCCTTACTTGATTAGGCATGAGAACACTGGCAGAAGAGCAGTGACTTACAGGCAGCAGGAAGAGTAGCAGCTACAGTGGGGGTTGTTGAGGAGAGCAGTCATGATGTTCCTCTAACCTCGCTACACATGAGAACTTTGAGGTCTAACCCTTTTGGGTTGTAACTTTATGACAGAGGACCCCCTTTGCAATTTATGCCACAGTGTCCACCCATCCCTGAGTCACATTCCCTTCCTGTGGTCCTTGGTTTCCGTGCCCTCTGCCCTGAGAAGATACTGATGTGCAGCAGGTCTTGGTGGTCTCCCTGGTTGGACTTCTCCCTCAGAGAAGCAAGGGGCTATTCATTGCTAGTTCCTCTGTTCACTCCAGCAGGTGACAGGACCATGGGTGACACACAGAATGGCAGCCTTCATCAGGAAGGTCCTGTGCAAGCTGCACTGCATCTGTTCCCCTCCAGGAAGCTCACGGGAGACACCCTCCAGGATGGTGATCAAAGACAAGACTGCAAGCAGGAGCTGGAGACAGAAAGTGAGATGGAGACGTCTCTTGCAAAGAGACAGGGAATGGTAAATCCCTATGGGATAGAAGTCTGGGAGTGCAAGGACAGTGGTAGAGCCCACATCAGCAAGGTTATCCTTGCTGGGGACAAGCCTGACCCACCCACGTGTGGGAACGGTGCCATTTGGGTTCAGCAGGTGGGAGAGAAAACCTACAAGTGTCCCGAGTGTGGGAAGAGCTTCAGCCGGAGTTCATACCTGAGCCAGCACCAGAGGATCCACCTGGCAGAGAAACCCTTCAGCTGCTCTGAATGTGGGAAGAGTTTCACCCGGAACTCGGACCTGATCAAACATCAGCGGATCCACACCGGTGAGAAGCCATACCAGTGCAATGAGTGCGAGAAGACCTTCAGCCAGAGGTCCAATGTGATCAGGCACCAGCGGACCCACACAGGAGAGAGACACTACCTGTGCAACGAATGCGGGAAGAGCTTCAGCCAGAACTCGCATCTCATTGTCCACCAGCGCAGCCACAAGGGCGAGAAACCCTTTAACTGTCTCCGGTGTGAGAAAAGCTTCAGTGACCGTTCCTCCCTGATCATACACCGGAGAGTCCACACCGGAGAGAAGCCCCACAAATGCCAGGATTGTGGGAAGTGTTTCCGGGACAGCTTGGCCATCATTCGGCACCAGAGGATTCACACAGGAGAGAAACCATACGAGTGCATGGAGTGTGGGAAAACCTTCCGGCAGAGCTCCTCGCTGGTGACCCACACGCGGACACACACGGGTGAGAAGCCCTACAGGTGCCCCGTGTGCGGGAAGGGCTTCAGCCAGAGCTCAGCGCTCACCACGCACCGCCGGATCCATGGCAGAAAGGCCCTGCCTGGGTACCATGGCAGCCTCCCCCCTAACCCCTACCAGTGCACCGAGTGCGGCCGGAGGTGCAGCGACCTCTCCACGCTGTCCAAGCACCAGAGCACACATGCCGAGGAACGGCCCTTCATCTGCGTGGAGTGCGGGGACAGCTTCCGCCGCAGCTCGGCTCTCAACGTCCACCTGAGGATCCACCGTGGGGAGAGACCCTACAAGTGTGAGGAGTGTGGAAAAGCATTCCGGCACAGCTCAGCCCTCGGTGCCCACCTGAGGATCCACGCGGGAACCAAGCCCTATGAGTGCATCGAGTGTGGGAAGAGCTTCCGGAAAAGCTCAACACTTAAAGTGCATTTGAAAATCCATGCGGCCAAGAAACCCTATAAATGTGTGGTGGGTAGAAGAGTGCTCGCTTTCCACTCACTTCTGCCATAAGCCTGGAGCGGGTGTTTGGAACAGGAAACTGAAGTAGTGTTGGGAGTACCTGGAAATGGTAGGAAATGAAAACCACGGTGTGAAGAGACTGAGAGGAGACGTGGTATCGCTGGTGTTAGGGCTGGGTGCTTAACCCATTGGGAGTTCTGGAAACAGGGAGTTAGTCCTAAGAGCTGCATACTGGTGGTTTTGGGAGCGTGCCGGGAGCCTGAGGAATAAGCAACATCTTTGGCGTAAATCAAGGACTGTGAATATGTGGTAGAATAACAACTGGGAGAACTGGGCTTGTAAAATACAACAAAAGCGAAGATCATGATAAAATATTTCAGGTTGGTTCTGGCTCAAAAACGTTAGCTTGTTAGATACTGTAGAGGTCTTAGGAGCCGAACTCTCCTTTTATTACCTTCCCATATTTTTCATGAGTGTAGTAAGTTTACCCAATGTTTGACATGGCATTTTCAGATCTTTTGAGTCTGAGACTTTGGAGCTGAACTTCAGTCTATTTGTCTTTTCTTCCTCTTTTCCAACTCTTACATGGGACAGTGAATTCCTACCTCATGATAGGTATGTACCCAGAAAATATGGATGTGGAAACGTTTCCAGTTGAGAAGCAGCCCATTAACAGTCTGTGACAGCTTCTCCAGATCTGTTGTTGATGATTTGAAACTCCTTCCAACTTGGGACATCAACAAAGCATGGACAAAAATGTGGCCTTATTTTATTTAACAAAAAACCCAGGATTTTTCCTAGATGTCCTTGTGTGAAATGGTATGTGGTGAGTTCTTACTGTTGGTCCAGAGACTGACTGCAATTCTGTAATCCTTTTTATGCTACTTTTCTTTAGTTCACCATTGTTTGAAAAATATTAACATCTTGAGTACTGTGCTCAATTCTGGGCCCCTCAGTTCAGGAAAGATATTGAGGTGCTGGAGCAGGTCCAGGGAAGAGCAATGAGGCTGGTGAAGGGACTTGAGCACAAGTGCTATGAGGAGAGGCTGAGGGAGCTGGGGTTGTTTAGCCTGGAGAAGAGGAGGCTCAGGGGAGACCTCATTACTCTCTACAACCACCTGAAAGGAAGTTGTGGCCAGGTGGGCTTTGGTCTCTTCTTCCAGGCAAACAGCAATAGGACATGAGGGCATGGGCTTAAGCTCTGCCAGGAGAGGTTTAGAGTAGATATCAGGAAGAAATTTTTTACAGAGAGAGTTATCAGGCACTGGAATGGCCTGCCCAGAGAGGTGGTGGATTCACCGTCCCTGGAGGTTTTTAAGATGAGACTGGACATGGCACTCAGTGCCATGATCTGGTAATCACAGTGGTGTTGGATCAAGGGTTGGACTTGATGGTCTCAAATGTCTCTTCCAACCCAGTTGATTCTATGATTATATGATCTAAAGTTCAGCATCCAACAGTTAGGAACGACTATGTTTGCATTTATTACTATGCTAACGATTGCATATTACATAAACCTATATTGCAATGTTTTATTACTACGTGTTTCTCCTAAATAAAAGTTTGTTTGTTTTTTTCCTTCCGGTGTATAATCCAGATTTCTGTCGCTGCCTGTGATTGGAGGGAAGTTGGGAAGGGGGCGGGGTTGTGAGCGCCGGGCGGGGTTTGGCGAGGCGGGATGCTCGGGAAGGGAAGGGCGGGATGCTCGGGAAGGGAAGGGCGGGGCGGGGAGCGCGGGCCGGGGCGGTCCTTCCGCCGCGTCACGGGAAGGGGCGGGCGCGGTTCGAAGCGAGGCGGGATGGAGAGCGGGAGGGGGGCGGGGATGGAGAGTGGGAGGGATACAGGCGTGGGGAGCGGGGCAGCGTGCAGGCGGTTCCCGTTCCCCTACACGCCCTACCGCATCCAGGAGCAGTTCATGGAGGCGCTGTACGGCGCGCTGGAGGCGGGCAGGGTCGGCATCTTCGAGAGCCCCACGGGCACGGTGAGGCAGCGGGGCCGGGGCTGTGCCGAGCGGGGGGGATCGGTGACAGCAGCGGCAGCTCCTCACTCTGCCGGCTTTCCACGGCAGGGAAAATCCCTGAGCCTCATCTGCGGGGCCCTGTCGTGGCTCCGGGACGCGGAGGAGAGGAGGCAGCAGGAGGAGGCGCGGCTGCTGGAGGGGCTGAGCCCTGCGGAGCCGGGATGCTCGGGGCGCCCCGGCGCGGCCGCGGAGCCCGACTGGGTTACGGCCTTTGTGCAGAAGAAGGAGGAGCGGGACAAGGTGGACAAGCTGAAGGTTGGGAAGCCCTCGTGTGGTGGGGGTTGGGTGAGAAAACCGGGAAGGGGTTGGGAAGGCCTTTACCGCAGAATGGCTGGGGCTGGGAGGGACCACTGGAGGTCACCTGGAACAGCCTCCCTGCTCCAGAATCCTTGGAGCAACATTGTGTCCAGGCGGCTTTTTAACACCCCCAGGGAAGGAGACCCCACAGCCTCTGGGCAAACTGCTCCTGCATCCTGGGGGATGAGTGGGAGCACAGGTGAGGCCAGTTGGGTGCTGGTCTGGCTTTCCCGGCACTGTGTTTCCATGGGGAGGGATGAGGCATCGCCCTGCAGGCTGCGTAAGACAGGAACTGTTGCTTTGAACAGAGTAACACACCGCAGGTGCTCGAGGAGAAAGAGCCTGTGTGCTGACAACTTCAGAGTGATTTTTTTTCTACACCCAGAGCTTATAAAGTAGTAATACCAAGGGTTGAGGACTAAATACACTCCATCCTGCCTTCACTCTGCCTTTATTGTAGGACGAGCAGATCAGGAGAAGAAAGCGAGAAGAACGTCTTGAGAAAATTCGCCATAATGTGCAGTTAAAATATGCAGCAAAGAGGAAGGTGAGTTACTCCACAGAGATTAGACCCTTCTCTTTGGGTTACATGGAGTGTTGTTCATACTTGCTCATGTCTGTGACTTCACACTGACTTTTTCAACCTGCCTTTTTGAGGAGCCCTTTGTATTCAGTTGCTGAAATTTGCAATCTGAAATTTTTGGTTAGATTTTCTCACAAAAGCACAGATGTGAGAAACAATTTGTGCATTAATAATTGCCTGTGAGTGTGTCTGCATGTGGGTAGAAATGGTGTATGTTTTGATGACCTCTGGCCCTCTGCCTTTCTTTAAAATTTTTAATAATTGGATGTGTTTTTTTGAAAGCTCTCTGTTTTATGAGTGAGAACACTCTGTACTTCTGGAATAAAACCTGTGTTTAAATTTAAGACCATGGGAACAGAATACGACCCAAAAGAAGCCAGGTCATGCCTTGCTTATACTTTACTCACCACTAGGGAACAGTTGTTTTTGCTTACTTCCATAGTAAACATGATTGTACTGTTCAGAAATGTTTCTTTTCTACATACATAAAGTTCTCAGATATATTTTCCTGTCATTTACATGAGATAACTGGCCTCAGTACTCTTGTTTTTTGATGGTATGTGTCGAACTTCCCAGAAATACACATTTCAGATCCCCAAAAAGGCAGATTTATGAGGCTGCCAGGCTGTTAGTTTCTAGTGTGCTCCATCTCAAGTGTTGTATGATGTTTTGGTCAACTCCTGTCAAAAGGGTGTGACAAAAATAGTAAAGAATGGTAAATAAAAAACAAGTGGAACAAAGACCTTTTCTCTTTTAAGATGATGAAGAGCATGTGAAATGAGAAGCATGATTAAAAGCAAGAAAAAAAAAAGAGAAATACTATAGAGATTTGGAAAAGCAATTAATCTTCTGTGTAGTGCTTACCAACTGCAGTTCTTTATAATTCCATGGTAATAAAACACTCATAGACATTGGAAGGTACTGTGTTCAGATTGAAAAAAATGAACTTTATCAGGACACAAAAGTTAGTCAGGAAAGTATTCTTCAACAGTTTAATGGAATTTTTGTCAAGGGCTAGACCTGTGTTAGAGTAACAATCACATAACTGGAGAAAGAAACTCCAAAAAGCAGGAGAAGTGTTGTGCTCTGTGTTCTAAAACAGGTGCTGAGTTTATTCTAGTTTTGAGTTAAGTGTACACAGTGTTTGATTATGTCCTTATGTGTTTGTTTGGGTTTATTTACACACTTTTTTCTCTGGCAGATTTCGGCCACTTTAAGCAACTAACACTTATATGAATGCTTCATTGATGATCTGTTAGTTTCATCAGGCCTTTGGTGTAGAAGGTTCTATATGTTTCTCTTTCACAAGCGACTGTGTGGGCAAGTCTTTGGTTGTTGGTAACAGGTGCATTCCATGGGGTTGAGCAGCTTGGTGCTCAGACCCCCTTGGTGCACACGTTTGTCTTGCTGTGGGTTTACCCAGCAAGTGTTTACCCTGTGCTGTGTGTGAGGTTCTCTGCTGTCTTCTGACCTGTCCGTGGCATAAAGCAATGCACGTGCTGACTTTCTTTTTATATGAGAGATGCTGCACTCGTGTTCCTTTCAGAGATCCGAGGAGGATGAGACAAAGCGCCTTCTTCAGCTCAGCAAGGAGGCTCTTTCACAGGGAGCTGCAGCAGATGTTCTGGACCAGCTGGATCACAATGAGGAGGAGCTGATTCTTGCTGAATATGAGAGTGATGAAGAAAAGAAACTGGTATCTGGGTAAGGACAGAGCTGGAGGGGTTCCATGCCAAAGAAACATTTTCTGTGTAATTTTTGGCTTGCTCTGATTAAAGAGATTTCACCAGTAGTGGTGCAGATTTTTTTCAAAAGAGTTTCTGACCGTTTCAGACTATCTAAGGTAGTGGTTGTTCTGGTGGGTTTTTTTAATTGATTGTTTGGTGTTTGGGGAGGATTTTTGTTTTGTTTGGTTTGTTTTTTAAGCTTTTATTAGATTGATCAGAGTGACCTGAGACTTTCTGAGAAAGTGCATCTTAGAATGTGTGGCAGTGTCCTGCCTTTATCCATGCCCAGTTCCCAAAGAGTGCCTCTGGATGCTGAGTGAATGGCTCAAGACTGAGTTCCTTGCATTAGAAAAGCAGAATAGAACTCAGGACATCAGAGGAAGCTGTCAGTCTTGCAGATTAGCACTGGCATCTTTGGATACTCTGAAGGGAGGGATGTTTACATTGCTAAAGGCAGAGCTTCAGCATGCACACTTCTCTCTGATACATTTGGGTTATGCAGGAAGCCAGAAGCCACACTCCAACGCAAAAAGTCAAATGTGTTTAAAATACAAATTTACTAATTAGTGTCTAGACCAATCCTTCTGCCTTAAAAATTGAAACACACTTAATTATTTCATCTATATGTAGTTTATCAAACATTAAACTGCTGTTGCCTTTGAGGACTCTATGGCAGCTAAATGCTTTCCTGAAGCTTTTCTTTATGCAATAGCTGGAGGGTGGTTAATTGCCTCTAAAGGGAAAGCTTTACAAAAATAAATAAATAAGCTAACCAAAGAATAGTATAGCAGTGATTAACTTATGCCTGGGGCTTAGAATCCTCAGAATCAAAAGAAAAAAAATTTCCTGAATTTGCAAAAGGCAGAGCCCTAAAGACATTTTTCTTTTAAAGCGAAAGGCTTGACTTGATTGTGCACAGTTACACTATTAAAAAGTTGATTTTTCTTTTACCACCTGAGTTAAGATCTGAGAGTCTTCTTGAGGTGACTTAACCATCTTTTTTGAGACCTCTCTCTTGTAATAGAACATAATTTGATTCTTACTGTCAGCGATCTGCTGAAAGGGAACTGTTTGAGCTTTCTCTTTTCTTAGGCTGGAAGAAGATGATGATTTGGAAGAGGAGCATGTGACTAAGGTGAGATGAGGAAAGTAAATAGTGCCACCTCATAGAATAGTGTAGGAGTGAGCTGTATTATGGCTTCCTTGCACCTTTCCAACAGTCGTGGTACAGAAGCATTTAGGAACTAGCATCCAAAACCAGCCAAGTTTGTTGATAATGACCACTAGTTCTGCTGTGCTCATCTCCTTCTGGACTACATTGGCTGCCTAAGCAGCTTGCTCTGCTAGCTCTGCTTAATTTTTGCTGTGGCTTGCTGTGAAAGCTCACTGCAATAAATAGCTTTTTATTGCTCTCCAATGGTGAGTCCCTGTTTTTATAGAGACCTTGGAAAATTAAACTGAAACAAAGGCAAATGCATAGGGGAAAAAAAATAGGGCTTTTGGGCTCAACAGTTTTGACACTCAAACATGTGCTTTCCCTTGTGTTTTTGAACACTTGAGCAAGATGAACCTTGTTGAAGAGCTTGGCTGTGTCCTTGCAGGATTGGCTTCCATGTTCTTCTTGTCTTCCCTTTGTTCTCCCTCGTAGATTTACTACTGCAGCCGCACTCACTCCCAGCTCTCTCAGTTTGTGCGCGAGGTGCAGAAAAGTCCTTTCGGCAAAGACACACGTCTGGTCTCCTTGGGATCCAGGCAGGTATGTGGTGCTGTTCTCCAGTGACCCAGAGTGCACGTTAACCTGGTGTGAGAGACTTTGTGAAGAGCTGTGTGGATCTGGTGCCACAGAAGGCATCTTGGGGATTGACTGGTCTCCCACTGAAAAACTAAAGCAGTCATGGGTCTCAGCACAGATCTCTGTGGTGTACATTTTTCTGTGAACTCTTTTGGTCATTTACCCTTCAATGTAAATGCAAGAATCTGTCTTACCTTTCCTGATGTGAAATATTACAGATACCTGAGTCACCAAGAAGGCTTGTAGTCTCTTAGTGGTACTTCTGGCAGCATTTTTGAGAAGCTGTTGTGTAGCAGAGAGCCCTCTCAGTGCACCTTTTCTCATTTTTTTTCTCCCTGCTAAGTTTTTATGTATTTGGAGCATGTTTTGGCAGTTAGTATGCACAGTGTCTGACTGGTAGACTTTTTGGAACCTGGCCTAAGATTTCCTTAAAGAAATCTTTTGTGTTAGAGCATGAGGCTCTCAGTTCTGAATTGACCCCCCTTCCTCTACCTCTCTTTGCATGTCCCAGAACCTGTGTGTGAATGAGGAGGTGCAACGCTTGGGTGCTGTCCAGCTCATCAATGACCGCTGCATGGAGATGCAAAAGAACAAGCATGGTAGGAACACTTCCAGCCTGGGGAAGCAGTTGTTGGTAAAACTGTTACAAGAGTCTGGAGACAGTGGGCACTTCCAATCAGTTAGCATTAGGAGCTTGGAAATGACAGGCTGGAGGAGCAGAGCTGGAGATCCCCAGTGCTTTTACTTCTTTTGGTCTCCAGACTAGGATGCTGAGATCTGGATGTATTTTCTGAGTGTCTTAAGTTGGTCAGGACTTCTGCAATGGAAGGGTACTAGAAATGCTGGACAATGTCACATGGCTAAACATAACTGGCAAGAGTAGTGTCCACTGCGGAGGTGGAAATGTTAAAGTTAATAATTTTTAAATAGATAATAGGTCAAAAATACACATGACAAAACTTGCTTCAAAATCCATGAGGTTCTGCAAAGTGGTTGTTTTAGGCTGTTGTGTGTGTTGCTCATAGCTTTCTGTTGATTTCTGCTGTTAGAAAAGAAGAGTGATGAAGAGAATGATGGGAAGAAGAGACGTACGAGTCGCACCGTCTGCCCATTTTATTCCTATGAGCAAATGCAGTTTCTCCGTGATGAAGTTCTAGTGGAAGTGAAGGATATTGAGCAGTTGGTGTCTTTGGGAAGGGAGACCAAAGCCTGCCCATATTATGGGAGTCGATATGCCATTCCTGCTGCTCAGGTAAGGTGTATAGTTCTAGCAGAATTAATGCCAGGCACTCTAAAAATAAACCTATTGCCTGCTCACTCCAGTTCCATTGATCAGTACTGTGAGAGTCTGTAAACAGGCTGTTTCTGTCAGCTATAGTGCTGAGAAAGCAAAGGAAAATGAGGATTCCCATCAGAAGTTAATAGGGAGGCTGTGAGTTTGTCTCAGCACTCTGAAGTATTTGAAAGGTTCAGTAAGTGTGAGGCAATCCTGACACATGGGTGTACTCTTAGCTCTTCTTCCTTGCTTGGTTTTCTCTCAGAAGACATGCTTTCAGTGCTTCAGAGGAGGTCTGGAAGGTAACCTGAGCTGATATGCAATTGTAGCATAATAATTTCTCTTCAGCTTACATCCCAGTGGCTCTCTCAAGCTTGTGCTCCTGTCTCTCTTCCTACCTTTCCCATAATAAGAGTAAGTTACTTGGCTGAATTCTGCAAGGCCCTCTGAGATGGGTTGGAGAGTACCTTAATTTTGTAAGGATGAGAGCTGGAACCAGGACAGTGTGTGCTTCTCCTGCAGCTGGTGGTGCTGCCTTATCAGATGCTCTTGCACGAGCCTACCAGGAGCGCTGCTGGGATCAAGCTGAAGGACCAGGTTGTAATCATTGATGAGGCTCACAACCTCATAGACACCATCACCTGTATCCATAGTGCGGAGGTCAGCGGCTCTCAGGTGAGTCCCAGCCTGGCCTGTTCATGGAGAGGGAGCTCTGCATCCAGCAGAGTGCCCTTTCTTGGCTCCTTGGTAACAACAGCTGCTTCTTTTTGTTTGTGTAGCTATGCTGTGCCCACTCCCAGCTGTCGCAGTACATGGAGCGATACAGGTGAGGATCCTGGGGAAAAATAGCACAGCAGTGGCAGGCAGTGTGGATGCCACAGCTTGTCCCATGGCTGCAGAGTCTTTCCCTGGTGGAAAGTTACTGCATTAATAGTTCTGCAGATGAAAAGACACTGGCGGCGTTATTTTTGTCTAGAATCCGTCTAAGTCAGACTCCTGGGGCTAATATTAAGCAGTGAGAAGGGGATACCCTGAGGATTCTGGCTTTCCCTTATACTCCGTTCCTTTCCAAATATGTCCCTCTAATCACTTCTACTTTGTGATGCAGAGTTTTAAAAGATTCAGTCTTTTATGTCTCTCCTGGACTTTAGTCTTTCATGTGCTGACTGGCATGATGGTAGAGGCAGTAAGCTCTGAGGAGGAGGAAGCTGTATGTGGGTTTTGGCTCTGCATTCTGTCATCCCTGCAGTGGTTGATTATTGTGCTCAGTGCTTGGAATAACTTTGAATTTGTGGACCATAATTGCAACAGGGATTTGAGGCATCACTGCAATTGTAATAAACAAGCTGTAATTAATGTAGAGAGAAGGGCAGTGGTAGGAACAATGGTGGGGTGCATGCATGGGTGCCTTGGAGTGACCTTAAGCAGAATATCCAGAGGACTATGACCTGTCATAAACAGGAAGAGTGAGCCTGGGAGAAATCGTTCTTGGTTCCTGTCTCTCCAAACTGAAGAAGAGTTCAGGTACTTGTTTCTGCAGTGTGGCAGTCCCTGAAGATGTTTTGGGGTCTAACATCTGTCTTCATTTTTCATAGAAAACGTTTGAAGGCAAAGAATTTGATGTACATTAAGCAGATCCTGTATTTACTGGAGCGGTTTGTGGCCATGCTGGGAGGTAAGAAAACCAATTCTATCTCCAGGGATACTGACAGACTGAGCTAGTTAGTGCTTCCTCAGGGCACTGTTCCCCTTCTCACTCTGCAGAGACTGTGGGGAAGTGTTGCTCATGTATAGGTTCAGATGCCAGTAATTTTATTTCTTAGGCTGGTTTGTAACTTGGGGCAGTTGACTGGTGTCTGTTTGAACCCTTCTCTTTGTTTCATTAGCTGAGGATCAGCAGATGCCATTGTAAGTTGGTAGAGGCAGTTTTCTTCTCCTTCTTTGTGGTTTTCAGATCCAGATTGAGTGGGGATGATGTAAGATGCTAAGTGAGGAATACAGCATATGTATGACAATGCAGCACAAGAGTTGCTTGGAATAAATCTCCTTGGTCATCTGGTAGCAAGGCCTCTGCGTGTGTCAGCATGCCTCTGCAGAGTGAATCCTTCTTGAGTGGTGCCTTTCCTTTGTGAAAAAATACTATTTTGCTGTGATTTTAGATCCACAAGAATTCTTAGAGGTCCTTTTCTCTAATGATCTGTTTTGCTAGACCTCAGTGTGTCTTGATGGGAGAGCATGTCCTGAGTTCATCGAGAACTTCATGCCCAGGGGAAATGCAGCCCTTTGGGGCAGGGGGCTGGTGGTGCTCTCTGCTTTTCTCTCAAATATTACTTCTCTTCCTGCTCTGTCCTGCCACTCTTCCCTTCCCCACACTCAGTGAAGGGCTTTCATCAGAAAATATAGCCTGTGTGCAGCTTCATGACTGAGGCTGCAAAAGTGATATGTGAGGTGGATGTTAAACACTACAATATAAACCACAGTGAGCGGCAGCAGTTAATGCTGTTCTAGCTGTCAGGGTCTGGGTGTGGAGGTGTCCTTAGGTTTTCCCCTCTTCCCAGTCACCTGCCAGCCTCTGTGCCTCCCAGCTCCCCACTGCTGCACTGAGGGGGGATGCATTGTAGTCCCTACCCCTTTGCCTTTGCAGCATGATGACTACATCATATGTGAATATTTCTGAGCACCCACCTTACCTGCTGCTTCCTGCCACAGAAGGAATGTAGGTGGTGCTGCTTAAGATGCAGCAGCATGCTTGTCCTACAGTGTAGGGCTACTCTACAGGGCAAATTAAAACTGAGCAGGATCTGGTGTTTTGCCTGTATAGTTACATTTTGCAGGTGTGTAGTTTTTGTCCTGGTGTAGTGTACCTATCAGCTCAGTTGCTAGTTTATTGCTCCATTTTAAGACAGACCCATTGTAAGCCTTCCTTGAATTGGTTTCATGCTTTACAGGTAACGTGAATCAGAATCCTGGCTGTCAGACAGTTTCCCAAACAGGTAAGACTGGAGTGAATTCCTGGCATGTGCAGCTGTCAGTAAGGGATGTGGGTGTGGGCATTAAGGGGCTGCAGGCCTTGCAGCTAATAGTGTTTTTTCTCCTTTTCCCCCTTTTCTTTCAGGCACAGTGCTAAGATCCATCAATGACTTTCTATTTCAGAGCCAGATTGACAATATAAACCTCTTCAAGGTAATGCAAATGATGTCTGCTGGGGCACAGATGGTGGTGACTTGTTCAAGGTTACTGGGGAGTGTGTGTGAGAGCTGGAAGTTGAGCCAAGGCCCACGTGGCAGACTCTCCCCACCTCCCCAGTGTATAGGTCTCTTCTATTGCAATCTGGGTAAAAGTGCATTGAGGCTGGATAGGTGCTCTTGGGGTAGAAAGAAGCAAGAGATTAAGCATGTACTAGTGCAGAAGCTGTGTCTGTAGGCAGAGCTAAACTGTAAGGGCTGAGGATGCAGAAACTACTACTCATTCTGAGCCATCCCTTGAACCTCCAAACACAGCACCTTAGCACTGTGTGTTTCCACTCTGCCTTTGTAATAAACCATTGTCTGGGAGGCAGTGCTTACAAAGAGCTGTGCAGCTCTCCCCAAAAGCACAGCAAGTGATGCCCCTGCTGGTCAGGGAACAAGGACAGCAGGATGGGAGAAGGGATGCTGAATGCCTGTCCATTTTTCTGTCTTCCTCCAACAGGTTCAGCGTTACTGTGAGAAAAGCCTCATCAGCAGGAAGGTACTTGCCCCTGAAGTTTTACGGTCAGCAGCATTCCAATGCTGCCTCACACATGGAATTTGAAGTGGAATATGCAAAAGCTGGGGTGGGAGCTTGTCTTCTCCATCTTGCTCTGCAAACAAAATGGTTCCTGCAAAAAGCACTATATGTGCAGATTAACTTTGCTTTTCCAACAAAGAAACATACAGTGTGGTGTACCATGGTATTCCAATGGGTGCTAATTCTGACTTGCACTGGATTAACAAATATCAAGAGACTTGTTTTGGTTTTGATTCACTGCTATAGGAAGGTAATGGGAGCCAGATCTGGGCTGTGCTGATAGATTCTGATCGGGCTGGTTTGTGAACACCTAGTAAGGAATTTTATCTGTTAGACCAGCAAACCTGCTCTTATCTTGTCTGATTCCTGCTATTGGTAGTCTTAGTCTTTCTGGCTTTTGTTTGGCAGCTTTTTGGGTTTGTGGAGCGATATGGAAGCCCTGCCACAGCCGTGAAGAACAACAAGGAGAATCAAAAGCTGGGTGGTTTGCAGAACTTTCTCCTGAGCCTTCAGCAGAGCTCTGATAAGGAGGGTGAGTTCAAACATCCTCCCTTTATGCATCTGTGGGCTGAGCAAGGATGTGGAGCCTGCATCCATCTGTATGAGGAAAAGAGGGAGGCAGATTTGAAGAATGAGAGACTGCAGAAGGTGTCCTGCACAGGTGTTTTTTAACAAGGCTGACTAGCTGACCTGGGCAACTATATGTTTGATTAGAAGGTCACGTGAAGTCCCTTCCAAGCTGAATGATGATGTGAGTCCATGTTCACACTGCACACTGTCAAGCTTTGCATTGCTGTGACCTGCTGGCTCTGGGTCCTGAGCTACTGTGTCAACCACAAAAACCATACTTTTTTTTTTTTTCCTTAGCAATGAGGCAGAATTTGGGGTTTCCCCTTTCTTGGGTCTTTGTTCTTTGCCTGCATATGTAGACCAGGTATCATGTTCCTGTAGAACATATTTCATGTTTAATCCCTGTCTTTAGAAGTGTGGCCTAAGTTGCCTGCCTCTTTTTTTTTTTTTGGGCCAGCAGGTACCCCCCAGAGCCCTCCTGTGGAAGCTGAGAACGACCAGCTCCGAGCTGCCTCTCCTCTGATGCAGATTGAAGGATTTCTCTCAGCCCTCACAAATGCAAACCAAGATGGCAGAGTCATTCTCAACAGACAAGGTACTGGAAAGGCGAGCTGGGGAGGGGTGGCATGAGTCAGGCACAAGCATGGTGCTTCACTGGCAGCGTGGGAGGAGATCTGGAGCCTGGGGGGAGCCTGCAGCAACATTTCTGTGCCATATGTGATACAGGCTGGCAGGCTTGGTCTGTCTGAGGATGCTCATGACTCCAAAGGAATTCTTAACTAAGGGCGCTGGGGCCAGGGTTTGCAGAGCTCTGCTCCCACTTTGGATGTCAGTTTTCATCCTGCAGTTTACTGCACCTCTTCTACAGCTCCAGGGAGATTAGGAAGCAGAAGGTAACTTCCAGGCTGGCATTACCTACTGCTGCCTGTCAATGTTGAATCGAAAGTCCTTGCTTTGAGAGGTGAGGCCCTGCCAGAGTGCCCAGGGCAGGAGGGAGAATCTCTCATATCCCTGAGTGTGTGTGTCCCACAGCTAGCTCCTGATGCTGCTCCTCTCCTTTTCTCAGGCACGGTTGGTCAGAGCAGTCTCAAATTCCTCCTGCTGAATCCAGCTGTCCACTTTGCCAAGGTGGTGGAAGAATGCCGTGCTGTAATAATTGCTGGAGGCACCATGCAGCCGGTGAGGAAGTGAGGATGCTGGACTGGGATCTCAGGAAGTGCTGTCTGCAAGCAGGCATGGAAAGAGAGTGGCTAAGCCCCACTGGGATGTGCTGCTTTTCTTGCTTCCCATGGCACATCTGGGAAAAGACTTCTCCTACCTCCCCTTTTATCACCCTGACATGGTTTCCCTGCATGAGGTGTCACTGCCTGTTTATGGATCAAATTGTAGGTGCAAGGGCAGGATTGCCCTCGTCAGCCTTTCCTGTCCTCAGAACGATACAGGCTGAGCTCCTGGTAGTTTGGAACTAGCACGGGTAGCAATTGGAGGACCCTGTGATACCATCTGCCTTTCTGCAGGGACAGATCCCACAGGGACCATCCCATAGGGATTCAGGAAAATCAGTCCCGCTGTCTGCGGGCAGGGGGCACTGCCGCTCCTCCGGCGGGCCGGGCATGGGCTGAGCCGGGCGCTGTGTGTGTTCTTTGGCATTCCCTGTCCCTGATGTGCTCATCCTGGAGGAATCTGACCGGCACTCCCTTGACAGTGGTGCCCGAGCAGCAGTGCAGGTGCCTCTGGTGTAGTGTCTTTTGGGCCACTGCTATTTTACCTGTCTCTTGCTTGTGGTTTGTAGGTGGCTGATTTCCGAGAGCAGTTGCTGTCCTGTGCTGGTGTGGACCCTGCACGTGTCCTGGAGTTCTCCTGTGGTGAGTGTGCTGGGCTGGCAGGGAGGGGTCGTCAGCTGTGAGTGCTGCAGTCTGCCTTTGGTGCTTTTTGGTTGGCACTCTAAGCAACGTGGCATCTTTCCTAGAAATCAGGGCAGCAAAGGGGTGTAAGTTCCCTTCCACTCTGAGCTTCCTCAGTGGTTTTCACCAGTATTGGCAGGCAGTGTGCTATGTCTTCTCCCAGGGCTCAGGGAATGAGAGTTGGAGCAACTGAGTGACTTTGGCTTAGCCAGGAAAACATTTGCCTCTGTCACACAGGTGAAGCTCTTCAGTGTGGGGGGTTTTGTGCCAACAGCAGTGATATTGACTCTCACTACTTGTTTTTGGCTCCAGGACATGTGATTCCTCCAGAAAACATCTTACCCATAATCCTCTGCAGTGGTCCTTCCAACCAGCAGCTGGAGTTCACCTACCAGACAAGAGACCTGCCCCAGATGGTCAGTCTGTCCTTTGTTCCCTTCCTTAGGATCACTTTTTTGCTTCACGTGTGTTTCAGAGTACAGTGCACTCTCTGTTTGAACGGTGGGCTGACAAAAGCCATGGCAAAAGAAATCCATAGGATTTGGGGCAGGTGTGTTGCCAGGTAATTCAGAAGAGCGACAGCAAAAGGGATTTTGAGCTGCTTCCTCAGAGGCAGCTTTTGGAGATGAGTTATATAGCAGCTTCTCTTTGGCTGTACTGAGATCCTGCAGTTGTGTGCTGGGCATGAGGAGGAGATTCTGACAGTGTGTCACAGTTTGAAGGGCTCAGTGACTGGAGCAGGGTGGCCCTGCAGAGTGAGCCCAAACCACAAGGACAGCAGCAGGTGGTGTGGCCCTTCTTCCTGTGTCAGGCCACTAAACACCCAAGGCCAGACACTAGATCTGCTCTGCTCCTGCTGAATCTCCACCAGACGTGCCAAGTAGCTCTCAACATCTATTCTAGTGTGACAGTTTCCACCCACTGAGGCAAACCCTCCTTTCCTGAGTGACCCACAGCACTAAGAGAAACCCTGGGTTAGGGAAGAAGGCCGAGCAGTGAAGAGCTTTTTAGTGATGCTCAGTTCCCCTAGTGAATTCTTTAGATGTGGCATATTTCCCACATTTTTTCCTCCCCTAAGGCACGTCACAAGGAAGGTGTGATCCTGGAATTGAGCACAGAACTGGAGTGGCATTAGCTGGAGATCTTGTCAGCTGCCTTAAGCTCTTATCCTCTCTTGCAGATGGATGAGACAGGTCGAATCCTTTGCAACCTGTGCAATGTGATCCCAGGAGGTGTGGTGTGCTTCTTCCCCTCCTACGAATATGAGAAGCAGGCGTATGCACACTGGGAGAAGACAGGGCTGCTCACCCGCCTGGCAACTAAGAAGAAGGTGATTGTGCAGCTGGGGCAGTTGGTGCTTTACATGGAGGTTTCAAAACTCAAATAATTACATATGCACTACAGGCCTCTCTCTCTGAGTTGTTCTCATACCCTGCACAGCAGAGCAGAGCGGATGTTTATTTATCTAATCCCTCCAGTAACAAATAAATGATACTTCCCGGGTGGCTGATCACTGAGCTGGGATCTAAATTAGATTGAATGCAGCTATACATTCTTTAAATGCACCATCTGTGTAGCGGCCATGGGAGGAGACAGTTTTTGCTTTCTGTAACCAGCAGGTTTGTTCCCGTGTGGTTGGGGAGCTGTTCAGATTGAGCTCATACAGGGAATTTGTTTTTCCCAGGCTCAGTTGTGTCTCGAGCACAGACCAGCATAACCAAGAGCTAGACTTGGTTCACAACTGGGGCCACGCTGCAGCTCATAGGAGCAATGGTGTTTTGCTTCCTGGTAGAAGTAACAGAGATGAGAACTGGAAGAACAGCAGCGGTGACTCCTGCTGAAGGAGTGATGAGCAACATCAAATAGGGAGATGACTGCAAAAAATAAAATCTTTGCAGTGACTTTCACAAGTATTTAAAGGCTGGTTATTGAAGATTAGGCAGTTCAGGGTGCAGTGAAGGGATCTTGGTCACATGCTGGGGAAAAAAAAAAAAAATCACATATACCCTGGCTGTGACTTCTGTTTACCAAAAGCTAAGTAACTTACCACGTGGATTAGGAGAGCATTGTCCCAGATATTTCACAGCCTTGGTGCCAGCATTCTGGCATGTGGATCTGCCTGTAGGTTTTTTGTGGCTGGAAGCACTATGCTTTGGCTTCTTTGTGTGTTTGTACAGCTACCACTCCTTGTGCCTTTCAGGTGTGTCCTGTCAGAGTCACAGTACTCTGGCTGGTGCCTCCAAGGCTTTGTGCCACAATCACACAGTGTGTTCTGCCTTTCAACTCTGATTTATTCTTGTTTGGCCTTTGCAATCTCCAGCAAATTGGATATGTGTTAGCAAGACAATTTGGTAGAAGCGCAGCAAGTATGACTTTCAGCTGCCCACACACAAGATCAGATCGTAGCAGGGGACTGTTTGAGTCCTGAGGTTGCTGTGGTGACATCACACTGAGATTGTATATAAATAATGCAGGGAAAATTAATTTAAATTAATTTAAATCGGGATTAAATTCAATAAATTAGTTTTGGCCTATATTTGTAATTGCCAGTTATTTTTCGACTGAAAGACTAGTTTTGACTAGTAAAATTTGGTAGTACTTCTTGCTAACCAGAAGAAAACACATTCTTTAGGTTCTTTACTGTCACAGAAAAGACAGATGTTGCACCTCTTGTTTACTAGGAAAATAACTTATGATTTAGGCCAAGGTGCAGCATCTATCAAAATACATCTTAATTATCTGCAGGGGCTTTCAGGAACTAATTAGGCATGCTAGAATAACATAAAGAAATATTACTTTATTTATGCTTTGCATAAAAAGCTAATTTATTCACTGGGCAAGTGGAGCTATTACTTGGAAATAACTGATGATTCAAATTGATTAGTTTTGTCACTGTCATCCAAGATCTTGGAGTTGGAGAGTCTCCTTACCCTGGAGAATCTTGATTCATAGGTGCAAGAGGTGCATTTCCTGCCTCTCAGCTCTTGGATGACTTTTAACTTCTAGCAGAATTAGACAAGTCTGCCAAAGCTGAAAGGGAATGTTAGAGGGGCAGGAGCAGCTGCTGCTCCCATCATAGCTCAGCTGGAAAATGCTGTAGTGAGCATGCAGTATGTTTCCATGGTGGAGGGGAAAGGTGCTGGTTAAGTTGGTTTTTCAGGTAATTTGCCTTCCCCTGATATTAGTTCCATATGCTGTTTAATGGCACGAGAGTTAAATGATCTGCTTGTTTTAAACTGTTTGCTTCCCGTTGTTGCAACTGACACACTGTGCCTGTGACAGATCTTTCAGGAGCCTAAGAAAGCCAACCAGGTGGAGCAGGTGCTGGTGGAATATGCCAAGTGCATAAAGGTAAGTTGAGCTGGCAGGCTGGTGGGAGTGTGGCATCCCAACTGGTGTGGGAGCATTGCTAAAGAGGGCACTGCAGCTTTTAACAAGGAAAGAGGGCTCTAGCTGAGCTGTGGGAGTGTTTCTGAAGCACAGAAATCTTCCCTACTCTGGTCTGAGTTGATGGTCCCTCTCCTGCAGCGCTGCAGCCAGGCAGGAGGACAGATGACAGGGGCCCTGCTGCTTTCTGTAGTTGGAGGCAAAATGAGTGAAGGGATCAACTTCTCCGATGATCTGGGAAGGTAAGTTGACTGCTCTTTCTTGAAAGGTGAGCTCTGGCTTGTGGTGGGGTGACTTCAAGCAGCATGGTCACGTCAGTACTTGCATAGATAGAAAACCCTGGGGAGCACATGACTTCAGCTGATGCTTAAAGCAACAAGAGGGTCTGCTGGGTGTTGTAAAACCTGCTTGTCCAGGCTGCTTTTCCTGTGAATAATGCAGTTAGGCTTGCTGTGCTAGATAATCCCTTGTTCTGGCACCCTGAATCCCTCTGCAGCTCTGTTCAGAATGTGCTTGTCAGACTGCTGTGCTTTATTGCTGCCTTTGGTTCTCAGGGCTGGCTGTCTTTCAGGAGTGCAGTGACCTCTAATTTATCAGTCTATTGGCAAAGTGCTCTAGGATGAGACACTAAGAATAATGCAGTCCCTTCCTTGCAGGTGTGTGATTATGGTGGGAATGCCTTACCCCAATATTAAATCTCCAGAGCTTCAGGAAAAAATGGCTTGGCTTGACAAAACAATGGTAACAGAGACACTTATACTTTTGCCTGTTTCACTTCTGCTTTATAGTATTAACTTTTCTCTCAGCACAGGCATCCCAGAGATGCCTTTGAAGGCTTTCTTTTGTCTTCTCTGAGCTTGCCCTCATTTTACAGACTGTGTGGTACCAAGAGCACTGCCTTCTCCAGGCAGCTCATGAACAGGTGGTGCCAAACACAGGGAAGGCAAATACCACCAGGGCTCACAGGGAACCCTGAGTTCCAAAGGAAGTAAGGACCCTTTACACCAAAGGATGTGGCAGGGTGGTAGAAGCTGCTTGCGCAGATCACTTTTCTTGGGTCATTTGTCCTTTCTTACTGCTCAATGGATGTGCTGTTTCCGGGCAACTGGGGACAAGATTTTTGCCTTCAAGGGGACCTTGGGCTGGCTCTTTGTGAATGCTCAACATACTTTTCCAACTGCAGCCTTTCTTCTGTCCCTCCTTACTCTCAGCTTGGGGTCTGTCTCACCACCTGCTCACTCTGCAGGGGTAAAAGCATTTGCCTCACTTTGTCATTAAGACCCTCTAGTTTGATTGACATCTGCCTCATGTTCAGAATTGCCTATTTCTCCTTTCCAGCCCAGAGCTGCTGGCCAGGCACCTAGCAGAGTGCTGATTGAAAACCTGTGCATGAAAGCAGTAAACCAGTCGATAGGTAATTCATCCTTCCTTGGACAGGCTGGGGGATACAAAATGTGACTGCACTGAAGAAGGAGAGTGGGAAAAAGGGTGCATTAGCCATCCATCTAAGTACAGATGATGGGAACATGAGTTTCCTTGTCTGAGAACAAACACTTGACTGGGCCATTTTTTGTTTTTATACTCTGTACAGGCAGAGCCATTCGCCATCAGAAGGACTTTGCGAGCATCCTGCTCCTGGACCACAGGTATGCACGGCCTGCCATCTTTAACAAACTGCCACAGTGGATCAGGGAGAGAACTCAGGTGAAACCGACCTTTGGATCAGCATTTGCAGAATTAAGAAAGGTCAGAACTTCTATCTCACGTACTGCTTTCAAAACTGTTTCCCACTGTGCTCATCTGGACTTTTCTCAAGTCTTTGCTTTAGAGCAAAGCCAGGGACAAACTGTCTGGTTTTGTATGTTCCTAGTTCCATCGAGGGAAGCTGGATGCTTTGTGACATGGACAGGAGAACAGATGGTATTTAGCTCCGTGAGTTACATCGCTGAAAATGGGTGGAGCAACACACAGTGTTGCTTTTCTATACCATGGACTTTGTAAGTCTCTGCCTTCAGCCTCCTCTGTGAATGTTTCCTGTTCAGTATCTGAGTGCTATGATGGTGAGACAGCCTTCAGCACCACAACCTGGAGGGAAATTGGTTGTAGGTCTGAGGCAGATGCAGGTAACAGCAGCAGGCTCCTATTTGTTTACAACTGTTAAGGTTTTATTTAAATTGATTAAATACTTTCAACCAAAACACTTAAGTATGTGGAGTATAGTTATTTTAACTGAATACATCTGGTTTTTTCCCATCAACCACCAAGTGTAGGAGGCCTGATGTCCAATGACAACATAGAGCTTTTCACAGGAATTCTGAACTAGCAGGCCATTAGTTTGTATCCTGTTGGAATAACAAGAGGTGGAGGGGTAAGACACAGGGCAGGTATGGGTGACACATCTCCCCTTGGTTCAAGCAGTCAATGGATTCAAGGAGCAGTTCATTCTTTCAAGGGGAATAAAGATATGGCCATAATTCAGCACTTCGCCTTTGATCGTGCTCAAGGGTTGCTCTGTTCTTTCTACTGCCTAAGTTTTTCAATTCTAAGTAACTTTTTTAGTTTAACCTTCCTGAGGTTCTTTCCAAGGTTATAGGTCAGTGCTGGAGGGCAGCAATAACAACAGGGACAGCTCCATAATCCCCCAGTTTCTTCCTGTACAGGAGCTTCTTTTGCCTTTTTCAGCAGCTAGATGCTACCTCTCAAGGCTCTTTACAATGAAGAAAGTACTTACGACACAGAGCTGTTACCCATTCCCTATATGTTAATTAGCCCCACAGGGAAAGAAACAGCTGCCTATGAGAAACTTCCATTGGAAGTCTCCTACCCCTTCAGAGGGTAAAAACCCCATAGTCTGCACAAGCTCTGCCTTCACCCCAGTGGAACAGGGAGGGAGGGGCACCTCCTTCTAGCAGCTGATGCCCTCCAGGCCCTGGCTGGTGGTGTGGGGATGCAGGGCTGGCCCTGCTGGCCATGAGTGGACAGCTGGACTTTCCCTTCACACACCCTGAATTGAGGACACATCCCGCTTTTACCAAAGTGAAGGCAGCAAGAACCTGCTTCCTTCAACTTTATTGAAATTTTTCAGGCAGCAGCAGATTGACACTAATGCTTAACTGAGCCCATCTATGACTCCCAGTCATCATCATCGTCCTCACCCATGGGCTGCTGTGGGGGTGGGAGGGGTGGTATTGAGTCTGACATGCGAGCAAAGGCACCAGCAGGACTTCCTGGAGCATCAGCATTCCCAGAGGCTCCTGGCCCTTTTCCTGAAATACCTGTGAGGGAAGGAAAATCACCAGTAAGTGACATCCAGGGGCTGAAGAACATAGGCTCAGCAAAAGGGAGGGGGAAAGTCATGCTCCCATCACCCAGGGCAGCAGAATGGCCAACATGTTCAGTGCTGCCACAGTCCTTTGCCAAGGGCTCATTTAACTACAGCTCCACCTGAGCAAGTCCCTGCTGTCCTCTGCCCAGCACTGAGGCATGACCCTGGCCCTAAATGCCCCAGGTATCTGCAGTCTACAACTTCCTCAAGAGAGGAAGGGGAGGTGCAGACACTGATCTCCATGGTGACCAGTAACAGGACCCAAGGGAATGGCCTGGAAGTTATGTCATGTCAGGGGAAGTTTAGGCTGAGTATTAGAAAAAGGTTCTTGACCCAGAGGGCGGTTGGGCACGGGAACAGGCTCCCCAGGTAAGTGGTCACAGCATCAAGCCTGGCAGAGCTCAAGACGTGTTTGGACTATACTCTGGCACATGGTGTGACTCTTGAGGATGGTCCTGTGCAGAGCAAGGAGTTGGACTCTGATCCTTGTGGATCCCTTCCAACTCAGCATATTCTGTGATTCTGTAACTCAAGTGCCTCCATAGGGGAGGGGTCCAGCTACCTCAGCAATGAATTAAAAAAAAAGACACTCCTGTCCCTTCTTCACAGGTAGCTTTCATAATCTATCCTCTGACTTGGACATACAACCTCCTCCAGTTCCTCCAGCTGGACTTGAGGTGGAAAGTCCTCTGCTCACCCCCAGCCACCCTGTGGTACACTTGCCAGGGGAATTCTCTCCCTTCTTGTTTCTAGAGCTGTGGCTGACACAACTGAGGTGCCAGGAAATGCTCTCCCTCTTGCTTAGGGGAAAGGAGCAGCCCACTCTGCAGGACAGTACCTTTGCGCCTCAGCACCAGCTTGTTGAAGAGGTCTGACATCAAATCTCCACCTTGTCCCGTAGCTCTCACTGAAACAGCAGAACAAGTCAGTCAAGAAACATTAGTATAAACCGAGCACTATGGCAATACTGCCTTCAGATTAAAGAAAAAAACCCCAAACCTGTGTTCCTGTATGACACCCCAAAACTATAGTCCAGGTCAGGAAAACACTTGGCACCACAGGGTAAAGGCATCTTCTGGGGAAATCCAAGAGTGGAATTCTTTGAGGGGCTGTGCACTTGCAGTCTCATTCTGCCAAATCAGCTCCCTTGATCCCCTCCCCAGCTACCTCAACTAAAGTGCACAAACTGGTTCAACCTTCCCTCTCTTGGCCCCAGGGTTTCATTTGTGTGCCTGCTCTGTGCAGCACAGATGAAACTTCCACATGTTCCCTGAGACAGAGTGGGTCTCCATCAAGAACATGGATGCCCTGGCAGTTGGGATTCAGTGAGTTCACTGAGCTTTGGCTGAATGGAAAACACCTGAGACCTACACAGGCCTGTGAGGAGAGAGAGCTCCTTTCTCCTCTGTAAGTTCACTGTGCTCCTGGCTTGCTTGCCTCCAGAGCCACACCTTCCCAGCCTGGGGCAGAGAGAAAGAAAGAGCAGTTAGTTCTGCCAAAGAGCCTCAGCACCTTGTTCTTGTTCCTTCTGTTTCTTTTTCTCCAGCTTCCTCTCCTTGACACTGCGGAGGTTGGCCTTCCCAATGCCACCAGCCTGGCGGATGGACTCCAGGAGACTGGCACGCCCAGTAGAGGGGTTCACCACCTCCTTTGGGGCTCCCTGGACAGAAGCTGCAGGGACAGGAAGGACAGGCAGGAGACATGGGTCAGTACATCAGCTACAGGCCCAGCCAAATTCCAGTGGAAAGGGCTACTCCAGCACCACATCATCCTCCGCTCCCACTGTAGCTTCCCCACTCTATTGGAAGGCTGGGAAGGCACAGGCAAACCACCCAAGGACACAGACTGAAGTCCAGGAGTTAGACTTGGCTGGTGAGGCTGTCGAGGTGCCCAGCCCTTACCTGCAGGCATGGGATTGCTGCTCTCCTCGCTTGCTGTCCGGGCTGGCTCCAAGGGGGCCGTGGGCTGGGGCAGGGGTGGCGGAGGAGGAGGCACAGTGGGTGGCATAACAGGAGGAGGTGGGGGAGGCGGAGGGGGAGGAGGTGGCAATAGTTCAGCATCTTGAAGATCTGAAAGATGAAAGAAGTTGTACTTGAAGAGTCCCAGAGAATGGCACACCAAGAGCTTCACGTGCCACAGCAGCAACTGAGGAGAGTCCTCCGCACACACAGTGCAGCACTCTCTCCCACCTGTGCATGATCTCCTAACAGTAGGCAGGACCAAGGCTGAGTCTGAGACTCCCCTACTCCCTTCCCCAGCTGCATCCCACTCACCAAGAGCATCCCACCAGGCTGACATGAGGCCAGTCCCTGCACACTGTGCTCCCTCCTCCTGAGCCCTGCAGAGGGTGAGGGAGGTAAGGGGCCTGAAGTCAGGCCAGCACTTGAGCTGGTTGCAGCTTTCACTCAGGCCTATGCACAAGCCAGAGGTATCTCCAGCATCTTAAAATCTCTACCAAGGCACATTCTGCCTTGTTTCCATCTTCTAGCAATCCCTGCCTTCCTCCTTCACAGGGTCCTGGGATCAGGGATTGGAAATACCTGGTTGCAAAGGCTCCACTGACTCAGTGTTGAAGGTTGGCAGCTCTGGAATAGCACTGCTAGGGGCAGATGGTGCGATGCCAGGGCCCAAGTCAGCACTGTACATGAGATCTGCAGCGATGCCAGGCAGGTCTGGCAGGTAGGATGGCACATCAATCTCAGGGACCTGGCCCAGATCTGGCACATAGAAGTAATTTTCAGCTACCTAAAAGAAACCCAGACCAATAAGATGGCAGTGACTGTGCACTTGCAGCAAACAGGGGCACTGCAGGGAACACTCTGGGAGGCAGTCAGAGCTGAGCTTGTGACCTTGGTACAGTGGCCACTCAGGTACCCCTATGCTCAGAGGCTAACCCCTGCAGACCAGGCTAGGAAAGGCAGGCTGCAGGAGGAGGAAGTGCACGACTCTTCCTAATTTCTTGCAAATGGACCCTCTTCTCTCAGGGTTTCATGCACTAACTGTAGCAGCCTACATAAGCCAGTCCCTTCTCCAGAAGAGAACGGTGCCTGAACCATCTGAGATTAAGATGCAGGAGAAGCCCAACCAAGTTGGGCCCAACAGATGCTTGGTTTTGTGTCAACACAGGCAAAACAATACTGGGGTGCACTGTGAATAAAGGATTTGTTAACTTTATACATTATCTACTCCACTCCAACATGATGAACCAATGGCTCTTAGGCTTTTTTTCCCAGTCCCAAACCACACATTCAACCACACACCAGCAAAGCTGGAACATCCCAGGTATGGCCTCAACAAGGTGTCGGTATAAGGTCAGTCACAGGTTTGGGCAACTAGGTTGGTGTCTGCACCAAGCACAAGCCCTTTGCTCAGTCTGGCTAGCCCTTCTGTTTGCATCAGCAGGCACCACTTCCCAACAGGAATGATGGGGATCAGACCTTAGGAGAGGGACCTTCTTGCAGTGGCACCTCACCCTCAGACTCCTCATGAGGCTCAGGAGTTTGCACAAGTGATGGATCCTCCAAACTCCTCTACAGACCTGAGGTCTCATTGCAAGGTGCACTGGTATCACATTACCCTTCTCACACCACTCAGCAAAGGCTTGAGGACAGAGACAAATGCCTGCTAAGTTTGAGGGTTGTGTCTCACCCATCAAATGCACAACCCTCTGAAGTGGAAGCACCTGCATCACCACAGCTGCAGCTCACCTGTCGGTCCAGCTGTCCCCTTTTGGTAATGGAGAGAGGAGCATCAAAGAGCTTTTCTTCTGTCTCAGTTTCCAGAGCCACATGGGTCTTGGTCACTGCTCCAGCCAGAGGATCCAGGAAAACATACTTCTTGTACCTAAGAGTAGAGGACAAGTACTTTAGTGATGCTACCTTGAGAGCCAAGGCCAGAAGAAAATGTACCCAAAGAAGGCCCTGAAGGCGGAGACCTCCTGACTTCACTCACAAATGTCGGGCCTTCCAGTTTCCTTCTTTTAGCCACATTTTCCAGCCTTTCCCCTCCACAACCAGTGCAGCCTCCACATTCAACCTAAAGCAATCTCCACTGCAGCATCACCATTATCAAGCTCTCCCCTTTCCACCACCTGGCGTGAACCATCCTACAGCCTGCAGCAGGACACCAGTGACTTGTCACTCAAGGTCCAGGAGGAAACATAGAAAAAGAAAGTGATCCATGGCTCAGGAGAAGAAAGAAGAGGTCCAGCAGCTGAAAGCTCAAGGGCTTAAAGGAGCTCCTCAATATGGGCAAAAGGAGGAACCACAAGGCAAAACCCAACAATGGGAAAGGGAACTGCAGCAATGGAGACATTGAAACAGTGAGAGCAGTGAAGTGATGCTGCAAGGAATCATCAGAAGGAATCATCAGGAGAAGAAGCAGTGCCTAGGCTGGCACATGGAGCAGAGAAGGGCAGGAGTGACAGCACATCTCAAGGCTAGAGAGAAATTACAGGGAAACAATAGGATAAACTAAGTTGTGGAAAGGAAGTACAAAACTGAGTTAAAAACAGATGAGTAGAGGATCAGGTGCAGATAAACCAACTCTTTCCACACAAGGGAAAGAATGGAGAAGAAAGGGGTCCTAGCTGGAAGCGAGTGCAGAGGTACCAAACCCTGTCCAATCAGGAGCCTGATATGTAACACCCCCAGGAAAGCAAGCAGTTACTCCCTGGGGAAGGGAAAGCTCCTCTGAGGACAAGCAGGGGCAGGTGAGCAGCACTGCTCCAGCTCTCACAGGTTCTCGGTGGTATTGAAGAGTAGCAGGGAGCTGAGGGAGCTGATGTTCCTAGGAAGGCTGCCAAGGCCTTCTTCTGCATCATCCTCCTGGTGAATTTTGGTGCTCACACACACGGGGAAATACTTGAGCTTTTCCTGCAAGAAGACAGATAACAGGTGGTAAGACACTAAAACCATGGCTGCTGAGGCAGCTCTCCCCAGCCACCAAAACACACACTGCTGGCTGCACTGTCTGGGAACCCTGCTGCTTCCTCTCTACCTCCCTTTGAGCAAGGAAGCACATGGACAACACTGCACCCCCACATTCATCACAAATATTGGCAGTTCAGATTCATGGCGCGTGGTTTTGGTGCCATGGATGGGTCATACTGAACATGTATTGCTGTGGCAAGGATCCACCAAAATAAAACCACCACTCAGGCTCTACAGTCAGAGGCAGGGATCAAGCACAAGTCTAAAAGGTGTTTGTTACAGTGTCACCAACCGCTACACATGCAGGCAGAGTCCCCCAAACATCTCTTATTACCTCCCCTCTGCTGCCTTCAGTTCATGTTTTAAGAGCTATGATCCCACTGGCAGGGAAGGCAAAGGAAAAAGAGGTTAGGAAAAGACAGAGTGCCTGCACTAGGCAAGAGATCAGGCAGAAGGGAGTGCGCAGGGTGGAACGTGTGCCAGATGGTTTTGCAAAGCCTGGGAGATTTGCAGGAGTTTTCAACTCTAATGAACTGAAATCTCCTCTCTCTCAGTTCTAAAACTTCATGCATAATATATATAGAGCTCCCTTTAGAAAAGGACTTATTACATCTGAACTGCCTGACTTTTACAGAGCACAGGAATTGCCATCCCACATCAGAGCAGTGTTTCAGCTGATGTGACAGTGCCCACTGCCACATGCTTTGGGGGATGAAGCTCCACGCCCACAGCACTCTCTGCTCTAGTAGGAGGAAAGGCATCAGTCCCTGAACCCAGAGACAGCTCATGATGGACAAACCACCCCAGACCCCTTCACACACCTCAGCCCCTTCACAACTGCCTTCTTGACAAACTAGCCTGGCAGCTACAAGGTGCTAAGTGTTCATACCAAGAGAAACCAGAGCAGTTTGTTAGGCTAAATAACTGGCCACACTTGTGGTTTCTTTTCTTCACCAGAAGATGACCACTTGAAATACTGTCCACAGCTTCCTACCCCCTCGCTACTTCCATCATCCCTGCACCATCTCATTCTCTGTGTCTTTCTTCCCTCCTTATATTTGTATGGGGGAAATGGAGACCACCATTGGTTCAGTTTTAAGACCACATCTCAGCGACACAAGAGTTCCTCCTTAATGACATTTCAGTCTTGAATCTGGTAGCCAGAAATCCTAGGAAATGGCTTAGTTACAGCTCAGTTAATCCACTAAGAGTTTCTATGATGCTCTAAGTCTATAAAATGCTGTAAAAAAAGACCTGGGAGGTTTTGACTTAATTCATGTTCCAACTTGTGAAAAATACACTGAAATTAACATCTTGTATTTTTTTACAGAAGCAAGTGAGCAAAAATATATAAATTGTTATTTAGAGACTGTAGAAGCAAAGATTCAAAAATAAAAGTTATTTTGATCATTAATATTCATTTCCCAATGTTTAATTTTTTAAGCATGAGGGAGTACTGATTTTTTTGCTAGAACTGTTCAGACGCAGCCCTAAAGTCATATATATATTTTTCTAATTCTCTCTTTGTAGATTTCAGTTAGCACTGGAAGACCGTGCATCACTTTAAGGGCATCGTGAGAAACCAACCATTAGCTACATTTACTTATAAGCCTCATCTAAAGCAGTTATAAAAGCACTAAGCATGAGTATTACTCTGAAACTTTCAATTCAAATGCCATCAAAGTGCAGTCTTATTCAAGTACCTAGATCTGTTTTGAAATTTGGAACAGCTACACACTGTCAATAATATTCTGCAAGTGTGAATTCCACAAGTTAACATGCCATTTAAAAATTAGTTTT
This sequence comes from Grallaria varia, assembly GCA_013396735.1. Lineage (NCBI taxonomy): Eukaryota > Metazoa > Chordata > Aves > Passeriformes > Formicariidae > Grallaria > Grallaria varia. The sequence continues at coordinate 632,208 of VWZG01006818.1, forward strand.
CTTAGAGGAACATACAGGCCTTAAGTGAAAGTTCAGCAACCTTGACATACTGAACACATGGGGGACGCTTGAATGCTCAAACACCCCAGCCTGGTGTTTGGCACCTGGCAGGATCACACCCTCAAGGACACTGCATTTTCAGGCATTTTTCCTGAAACATTTAACCTACAGTTAAAAATATATTTACTCACCCTGGTTCTAAAGTTTAATTAAGCACACGTTATTACAAAAGGAATTGGTGTGATACACCAGAAATCCCACTCCCCTATACCCCTATACCAAGTGAGTGCTTAAGCTAGCTGGAAAAGCACTTCAAGATAAGCAAGTGACAAAACCTGGTTTAGCCTTCCCATGCCTATGGTGAGCTCAGAGAGGCAGAATTCACTAGGACATGCCAAGCTACTGATATTTTTGAAGCCCAGCAAGGTTACTCCAGCAGTGGACTCTAACTTTTGCTTGGACCTCTTCTGAAGTCCAGGCAGACCACATCTCCCACCCCATTTTCCAGTCTCCTGAGGGGCATGCGCAGCACCCAGACACGGCTCCCACTGCAAAGGCAGAGCCCAGAGCCTGGAAAGCCCCACAGGGCTGCAGCCAGCTCCCTGCTGAGCCCTGCCCAGCTGCCACCACAGCAACGTGCAAAGCAAGTGGCTTTCCAGGCTTACCAGAAGGACTGTGTTTCCAGCATTCCTATCCATCAGTGCTTACCTTACCAACCTAAAGTGTCCCCTCAACAACTGAGTTTTCACTTGTGTGGGGGAACCATTTTAAAATAAACTGCAGAACCACACACATTTCCAACTCAGTGCTTTCCCCCGGAGCAAAAGCCCTGAATGCTGAACGCAGGCTGCCACCACTTACCCTCAAACTGACATGAGCAGAGTTTGCTTTCCTGGTGGGGCATGTGCGAGTGGAGTCAACAAAGGCCATTGCAACTGCTCCCAGCAAAGAGGCCCTCATTAGAAGTGAAAACAGGCAGCAAGCCTCTGCTGAAAGCCTTAAATAATTGAGGAGGGCATAAATGCAAACATAAGACTTCTCCCTGTCACATTTCATTACTGCAAGGCACGTCAGGCTCTGTGCTCAGCTATGGCCGAGGAGGGCCTGTCCCACTGAACATGGTCAGAGCTCGGCCACACCAAGCCCTGCTCAGCACACCAACTGCTCCTGGTGCAGGGCCCTCCATCGTTCTCCAGCTGACAGCAGCATCACCCCAATCCACAGAAGAGCTGCAGGAGCTCCCGTGTGTGAGCTTGACAAGAGTGACAAGAATATGGCATGAGGCAGGGTCAGTAAAGCCAGAGAAAGATCAATAGCCCCAAAGGATGATCAAAAGATGGGTCACAGGAGGGGAACAACAAACACAAACATTCCATGGGCCTGAAACAAAGACCCTGTGGTGATGGCAGCCTTACTCACAAAGGGCAGAACGTGTCAGTGGTACAGAGAGTGCCTGGGACTAGGAAGAGGTGGCATTGGAGGCAGATGACTGTGGAGAAAGGCATGTGGAGCCTACTGGAGCCAGCAGGCCAGTCAAAAGGGCACACCACTAGCTCTTTGCAGGACCCTGCTTTCTACCAGCTGAAGCTCTTCTCAGTGCCCTCCCTGTGTGAGTGGCTGTACACTGGCACCAGCCCTTTAGGGTGAGAGCACATCTCCCTGTCCACACACTGTTCACTGCCTACCTCTGCTCCCCCCATGTGCTGATGGGATGGGGCCAGCAGCCAGTCAGCACCACTAACTGGTCTCCCCAAAGGCCAGCAGTAGGTTCCCTGCAGCTCTGCCTGGTGCTACTGCCAGGACCCAAAGGAAGCAGGAGCCCAGCTCGAGTTTGCCAGATGTCCATTCGGCCGGCAGCCCTGCTTCCTTGGCCTGCTTGAAATATTCATAACTACCTCACTGTGTGAGGCCCCAACTCCATTAACACTCAGGAAAGTTTAGCATGATAAATTATTCAGTGGCAGCTTTATTTTTGGGCCAAGTCACACAAGGATGAGGAAGGAAGTCTCTTTAGGGGTGGAAAGCAGGGAAGTTGTCAAGTTGATCCCTAACATGCCAGGAACAGCACATTTGCTACTCCTGACACTGCAACTTTTAAACTTAAGCACGGCAACTCTTCCTCCTCCCCTTCCAACCCAGGGATGTTGATCCAAATTGTTGAAGAATCCTTTGGTAGCATTTCCTGCCAAACCCACAGCTTCTCAGACCTCCCTAAGACCTTCCCTCTCTGCTACTCAATCCACAGACTAAAGGGAACTCAACACTTCAGAATCTCCTTCAACACCACCAGCTGCAGGCAGCTGTGCTATGGGCCCACCTTGAAGCCCAGCTGTGCTGTGTACTGAGATGCAGCCGCTCTGAGAGATGAAGCTGCTTAAAACCTACAACAGATGAACACAAGGCAAAGGAGAAGCAAAGCACAAACTAAAGATGAGAATAAACAAAACAATCTTTCCTCCTCCCCAAGATGTAAAGCTTGGCTGGGAACCAGAGAGGAACAATACCAAAGCGCAATGATTTCCTGGGCAGAAAAACTCTCTGATGAAGGACTTCTTTTTCTCCTGACACACTCACAAGCCTTCTTACCTTTCTGCTCTATCCGAGCCTTCAGAAACTATTTTCCAAAGAATTATGACCCTGATCCCTGCTGCTTCGCTATGCACAGTTGAAGAATTAAGCCCAGGCAGCAGCACCCAACACTGCAGCAGGGAACAGGAGAATTTCAGGAATGTAACTGCTCCAGAAAGTTGGCAGCTGACAGCCACCTAGGGCACTCAATCACCCAGACAAGGTCTCGTACTGACATAGCTCTCTCAAACTGGCATCTGCAAGGTTCCCAGCCTGACCTCACACCCCTCCACTGACAGGCCAAAAGAAAATATGTTCTGCTCCCAGCCCATATCCCAGAGCCTCCATCAAAGAGACGAACAGCCTCCTGGCTTGTTTCTGCTTGTCCATGCCAAGGTCTGTTTTCCTGCTCCTTACCTGCAGAGCTTTCTCATCCAGCATTCGATGTTTACTCTGAATCTTGTGTCTTGGCCATTTCTGTTTAGCTGGGTCTTCTGCACCAGTAAAAATTGAACTGTACTCCTGCAGCCGTTCAGGGGCTGGGTACTTGGCACTGGAAAATACCTGTGGAGAGACAAGGAGGGACTGAAACATCCTAACAACTAGGCAATTCCAGAACACAGAAACAGGTGGAGTGGAGTAAGCACCCAATCTGTGCTGCCAATGGGAATGGACAACCTCGGAGATAGCAGGCTCCTAAGGGTTATGTGCACAGACCCAAACATGCATGGGTGGCCACTTCCAGAACTGAAGTGCCAAAGCTTCTCTATCTATAAAAGTACTAGAAGGCTTCCATTGGCAGGAAAAAGTTGGAAATACTTCATAAAATGGAGCAAGAATGGGGGAAGGAGGACTTTCACCCGTTTTGCAAGGCTCAAAGGGATTAAGATGCACTAAGGGGAAGGTCTCTAACAGCAGCTTTCATTCAAATAGCTAAATTATCTATGAGCCTGAAGTGTGAGAATGTTTGGCTTAGCTCAGCACATGCCCTTTCTCTTTCTCAGTAAGCAGCTGAGACAGAAACCTATAAAGGCCCCATAACTCCGGGAGCTGTGTGGTTCATGGGTCTAAAAATCAACTAACCAAGTCAGGAATGAGATTCTTATCACAACCCTGCTCAGCAGCAAGGCATGTGGAGGGCAGTGGGCAGCAGCTGAGCACCCATTCTTCTCCAGAACTTACATCAGCAGTACAGAGAGAAGGTGGAAGGAAGAAAGGAGGCCGTGCAGCCTTCACTGAAGTCACTACCTTAATAGCCTTCTTGCTGCCCTTTATCTTCTCAATCTTCGCTTGGGCAAGTGTGACTCTCTCACCAATTGCCTGAAGCTGTGCCCGGCTGGCCTCCACCCGCTGAGAGATCCTAGGAGGCAAGCACCTTAGGATGAAGAATCCAGAACCAGTGATTTTTTTGGCAACAGCCAGTGCTCAGAGCAGGATGCAAATCTCAGTGGACTGGCTGTTTCATAGGGCAAAACAGTGTTGGTTGAGACACACTCGCCTCCATTCCACTGAGAGCTTTATGTACTTCGACATGAAGTAGGACTAGTCTGTGACTCACAGCACAGTGTTCCTGCAGCTGTATAAGGCACAGGAAGATGGAAAACTGCAGCTTTGTTGTGACACCAGAGGGCCACAAGCCTCTCTGCAGGTACTGCTGACAAGAAAGCCACAGTTACCAACTGCCAACATATTTTTAACAAAAATTACTTGTCACAAATAAAAGGCAACACATGTTAATGAGCAGAGTTCAGGATTCACAGGGATTACATTGTCCTCTCCTGTACCAGCAGTTTGCTCCACAACTTTGTCCACGTTGCTTAGCAGTTTTGTGATCTGGTTTCCACATCAGTTAAACAAGATTAGGTCCTCATTTGAAGAAATGAAGCATGATAATGTGCATAATTTTTGCATGACCAGATGTGCTGGTTTTGGCTGGGGTAGAGTTAATTTTCTTCGTAATGGGTGGTATGGGGCTGTGTTTTGGATTTGTGCTGGAAACAGTGCTGATAACTCAGGGATGTTTTGGTTATCGCTGAGCAGGACTTATACAGAGTCAAGGCCTTTCCTGCCTCTCACACCACCCCATCAGTGGGCTGGGGGTGCACAAGCAGTTGTGAGGGGACACAGCTGGGACAGCTGATCCTGACCGACCAAAGGGATATTCCATTCCATATGGCATCATGCTCAGCATATGAACTAGGAGAAAAGTTGGCTGGGGGCCACTGCTCGGGGCCTGTCTGGGTTTCAGTAAGGTCGTGGTGAGCAATTGTTTTTCATTTGCATCACTTGTCTTTCTTGGGGTTTATTTTTCTCTCTTTTTTGTTATTTCCCTTCTCATTACAGTATTATCATATATTATTTCAACTATTAAACTGTTTTTATCCAACTCACGAATTTTCTCACTTTTACCCTTCCTGTTCTCCATCCCCCAGCCTGCTGGGGGCAAGGTGAGCAAGGGACAGTGTGGTGCTTTGTTACAGGTTGGGGATAAACCATGACACTAGATCAGCATCAAAATGCTTTGAGACTGAGGAGAATAGCACTCTGGAGCATCAGGGGAGTGCAGTCACTGGTTAAGTACCTCTGGGCTCACTGCATGGACATATCCTTTCCCACAAAGCCTATAGCAGACACCTTGCAGCCAGGGGCACGACTGAAACCATGTGCATCATGCACAGTGGCTGTCATGCTGCAGGAACTGTCACACAGGCCCAGCCAGAGGTTAGGAGGGATGCTGGGAGCAGACATTAGCTACAGGTAACTATAGAGTCACCTTCTCTGAAGGGACCTTCCTTTCCCATGCATAACCAGCAGGTTCTCCCTAGCTTCAAGCTCAAAAGCTGAAAAGTGTTCTGAAATCTTCATCCCTCCAAAGAAATGGGCAAAGAATATTTTTATGGCTATATAACCCATTAGGAGAGAGAGCACTCCACTTCAGCAATGCTTAGTACCAATGAGTTCCTTCAGATCATTCCATACCTGTAAAAATCAATCTCAAGTATTGTTCTTTAATTTCACCAAAAGTCCCTCTTTGCTTTTGGGGAGAGAACTCTCCCACTTTTTTTTCTGCTGTCTGTATAATTCTCTTCAGTAATAAATTTGACATCAGCAGTGATCCATGACTCCCAATCTCAAACTGTACCAAACCCATCTTTTCAAGTATTTTCACTCTGTGCAGGCCATTCCCTCCTACAGTGCAGAAATGGACTCATTAAAGCCCCCCACAATGTAGGCAATGAAAAACAGCCACACAAGCAGCCTATTTCACCTTGTACCATTCGGAAAGAATCCCACTTCTTTCACTAAACACCTTTCAGTGTTTCTGTTTGTTTATAGCCATGTTCCCCTGTTCCTGGAGGCATGAAAATCCTTCCTTATGCATATGGCAGGATAGCACACAGCCTGTTTCTACTTCATTCTGTTTGGAGTAAGAGACAAGTAAAATTGAACCTCATGAGATTCTCCCTCTCAGAATTACTCTCCATTTCCCCATCATTTTATTTTAAACACAGTCTAACAGCTTGTATTTTGTACCAACATTGAGTACAAATCTGTTCATGATTTCCTTCCCACACCCTCCCTCTGCCTCAGTGGAATAGTCCACATCACTTACACACTTGATAGGTTCTTAAGAGTAGTTTCTGTTGTTCCTTTCAGTGTGCATTTCCTAGCACCTGTCTGCAGCAAATCTCATGTGTCATAAAGCTGTCCCATTGCCTTGTTTTGTTCAAGTGTGAGATGTCTCTGAAGGACCTAAGTCTTCCTAACTGCTCTCCTCAATGCATTTTCCCACCTCACAGTTCAGGTCTTTTCTAGAAGTTTCATAATGGTATTGATTGACACTATTTCTAGTACTGCTCCTGAGGGAATCTATTTTTGCTTCTTTCAAAACTGAAAAAAACCCTCAGTCATTTATTTCTGCTTTGCTGCTTTCCCTCAAATCAATGATGCAATTTTCTCTCTCACCTGTGAGTAGACCTGTCTCCTAGAAAAACTCAACAAAGATTTCCTGAAGCTCCAAATAAAAGCAAGTTATCAGCTGCCTTTTAGCCCGTACCCTGCTGACTCGCAGACACAATTTTCAGGACCTGACGAGGCACATGTTTCTCTCCCAGAAGGAAGTGTTAAGCAAGCAGTTATGCAAGCTCAGATCTGGACACCAGTAAGCTCCTCCCTTCCACTCTCTGAATGTGAGTGAGGCAGTCAAACACTTCCCTCGCTCCCTTTCCTGCCCCACATTATCCCTAGTGCTTCACCAGGTACCAGCCTCTTCCTCTCCCTTGACTAACTCACTTGTTTGCTAGCTGTGAAGAAGCAAAGGAATTTTAGAGGAATTCCAGTTACCCTTGATTTTCACTCCTAATCCCTCTCACATTTAACTCTCATCATCTAAAACACCAGTGTAGTAGTGGAACAGTGCCTCAACTCCCTTTACATCCCCACCAAACACTGCAGTGCATTGGCTACTCCAAAGGGCTTCTCTGTGCCACTCCTCAACCCTCCTGTAGCACGGAGAGCACCATGGGAAGAACAGAGAGCAAAGCCCCCCTCAGCCCACCATGCTGCACACACCTTTATCCTTTAGGGTTTGCTGGAACCTCTCTTGCAGAGGAAGCAACCCTAAAACCGGGACATGACTGGCAATTACTGCATCCTAGCTTCAACAGTAATGGTGCATCCATATGGAAAGAGGGAAGATATCCACAGTTTCATCCAGCCCCACTGCCCACCAAATATAACCAGTAAAAGTGCAGTATCAGGCAGACAGCCCGCTCGCAGCACAAGCTGGGCAAGTTGTCTAGAGCCAGCTCAGGTGTTTCAAACCATGATGGCTCTTCTCTGAGGCACTGTGTACCTTCTGTGATCTTCTACTCTAGGATTTGACAGGCCAAATCCCAATGACCTTAGGAGTTCTGCCAAAAACCTACATCTGAGGTGGTACAGATGCAGACCCACATCACAGAAGGAATACACATCAGTCTACAGAATTAATTTATTTGTTGCTGAACAAGATATTTAAAAAAAAAAAAATTAAACGCACTCAAACCAACTAATCTAAATTCCATCATATGTACAGGCTCCTAGAAGTAAATTACTGTTATACACATACAGTTCAAGATACAGTTGCATGTGCTAAAAGAGACAATATACCATACTGACACTGAAAAAACACATGGAGAAAAACCCCTCATGTTTGATCATCCTCTGGCAATTTTAGTATTTCTATTGCTGTGGAAACCAAAATTCCTCTAAGAAGTCAATTAGTATTTGTAAGGAAAGGAAATAGAAGGGGATGGAGGGATGTTGCCAAGGATTTCAGGAGCAAAGTGCTTGAAGCAAGGTGGCATTCAGACCTCAGCCTCCATTTAAGGAGGAGCATGTTACTGAGTGGTGTTTGTTTGAAGGGCAATTGCAACCACAAGAGAAGGAGTAAGTGTAAACAAAATGCCCATTGGTCCCTCAGGACCCTTTGCTTAGACAGCCAAAGCCACCAACAGTCTGAACCTACCCCTCGCCTAAGTTATTAGTCATTGCTGTGTTATTTTGCTCTCGGTGCTCTCTTCTGCTTGAGGAACGCCTTTAGTTAGATTCAGTGTGACTTTGGAGTTGCAAAGAAGCAGAAGGCTACAGCGACAGCCCCTCTCTTTCATCAGGATGTGCTTCATTTGGGACAAGTGAATAGGGGGCCTGCAGAACAAGAATATACCATCTACCTTCAAATCCTGGGCACTGAGCCAGATCAACCTTCCCCTCCCAATGCTTTTCTTTGGGGAAGTAATACATGTGGTAGATTAAATCTATCTAGTGGATTATCTCTTAATCCATACAGACTTTTATTTTTGATCTAAGCAGATATTAAAGCCAATCTTCCAGCTGCTTTGATTCAAGCTTTCACTTTCTCTTGTCCCTCTGAAATATTTTTGCTCTCAAGCCCCCTGTGTCTCACCCCCAACTTAGATCTTGTTTCTCCTTTCTCCTAAGGCCCTCATCCTGCTGTCTTAAGATCCTCTCCATTTTACAAGCAACTCTCTCCAACACCCACAGCAAGTTCCGGGAATACTTCCTCCCAAATCACTGCCTCTCTTGCTGGCCTCCGTCCTCTGCCCCATCTGCAGTCACAGAGCGGATCACTTCCTCTTGTTTCCTTATAACTCCACTGATAAACCCCACATTTAGGCAGCTACTGAAAGACCTACTCTGCTGTGTCTGTGTCTACTTGTGGGGTAAAAATTACTGTTCTCTTGCTCCCATGGGAAAAAGATTTGAGGCATTAGGAATATGGCATGCAGGACACTGTTGTCAGCATTGGCAATAATGCTACATTTCTATGCGCATCTCTAAGCACTCCACAGTGCAAACAAAAAAAAATTATGATTTTTATAATCTATATTTGCTAGGGATCAGAAAATGAGAGCAGGTTTAAAGATAGGCTGACAGATTCCCAGAAAGGTGGCTGAGCAAGACAGGATTCAGCATCACAGGAAGCATCACAGCAGCAGGAGACCCTTTGCTGTCTATGCTGAGTGTACATATCAACCAAAAGTGACAGGGATGACAAGACTTGTGAAGTGGGAGAGAGACGAGGCAAGCTCCACACCAAGGTGAATTAGAAAGGTGAGGCAGCAGAGGCTGGAGCAAACCTCTCTAGAATACCAAAGAACTTCAATTTCATGTCTGAAGTACAAAAGTAAGTGATCAACCAAGGAGAAAGAACATTACGGAGCAGAATGAGAAATGAAGTTGCACAGGAGGATAAGGCAGACGAAGTATTAAATTACTTTTTTCCGTAAATGAGGAAACATCACAGCAAGTCAGGCTTCTGGTCTCCTCTCAGCCCAAGCTCTAGCCCTGAGAGATAGCTTGGCATCGCTGTTCTAAACTTCAGGGTACATACAGTAAATTTATTCTATAAAACCTTGGCTTTTTGCCTGAAAGCCAAGCTGCCTTTTTTCTTTTTTTTTTTCCCAACAAACTGTGCTTTTATTAAATTTCTGCCAAACTGCAGAAGGCATGAATAAAAAGCGATGGAGTTTATGGTTCTTGTATTTTATTACATTTCCAGACTCTCCAAGCAGCTGGTGCTGGAGCAGGGTAACAAGGGAAGAAAACAGTGCTGGTTGCCATTCACTGTTCCCCAGCACTGGTGCCAAAACCGACATGTACTGCTACTGATGAATGAGAGACCACTAAACCTCTAGGACAAGTTTCAGTGCTCTTCCAAAAGTCAGAGAACCGCTAGCGAACATCTCACAATGAAAGCAGCAGAAGAAGGTGGTGCTGAGGAAGCTAAATGTCCACCATTCTTCTCAGGCTTCTGAGCTCTTTCCTCACCCTCTTCTTTCCTATGACCTCTGTCACTGCTCACTTCTACTTTTATGCTGAGGAGAAGAACAAAATCTCAGATTTTTCAAGTTTTATCTTGTTCAAGACTCTTCTCTGAGAAAGGGCCATGGGCTTTTATGGCTCCTCAGGCTGCTGAAGTGATGGGAAACACCAAAGCATCACCCACAGTATCTACAATGCAAGGCTCTGATGCACAATCTCCAGACTGAAGTGGGCCTAGAGAGCTTGACTAGAATATATGAGAGTGCTCAGTGTGGCTAAAAAAAGATAATGTTTTATGAGGCATTAGCGTGTTCTCCACAACAGGCTTACCCATTGCTTCCTACACACTGGCTGGGCCAGCTCAGAGTTCACGATTGGCAGTATCAAAAAAGAACTGCAAGAAAACCATTCCCCATTCCCACATAGTGTTTTCTGCCCTAGCAGCTGGCAACATCTCAGGATCGAGATGGCAAGAGGAAAGGAAAGGCTGCTCAGGGATTTATGGTTTACAGGGACCCAGGGAAGCATTCAAAACCAGCTCACAATACCTATTCACCTCAAAAGTCTGAAAGGCAAACAGCAAATATTAATACACTTACAAAAAACCAAAGACGTTCAACCACTTTAAGAAAGATCAACTTGTTTGCTTTCTGCTCTTCTCTCTCCATATTTAAGCAGCTTTTAAGGTCTTATTTCATGCCTGAGTAAGTGTAATCAGAAACTGCCATCACACACCATCTCTGACAGAAAGAAATCCCAAGTGAGATAGTGTAATCAACGTTGCTTCCTCCATTAAGGGTCTGGGTATTATACTAATTAATGTTTATCTCACTTTGATTGCTCCTTGAGCCTGATTTGCAGGTGTTCCAGAGTTTGGATAGTGCCCTGCTCCTGTGATGCTGAACCGCTTTGCAGATTGGAGAGTGATCAAGGTACCAGGTTATCCTCAACAGGATCTATCATACATCACTCTTCACAGGTCATGTTCTCATACAAAAATAATTTCAGTCTGATTTTTAATCTCCCATTTCACAAGGTACTCCTGTTACTGTGAATTAAGTTTATGTGAAACTGGAAACTTAGAATTTTGACCTATTATCACAGCACCCTCCTCCCTCTTCCCCTGCAGCTTGTTCTCTTCCTCAGAAAAGCAGTTTCTCTTTTTTCTTTAGAGGACACAAACAAGTTCCTCTTTAACCTTCCAATCCTTCTTTTTACTTGCCTCCCACCACTGACTGATCTGAAAGCAGATGTGCTTTCTTTTTTTTAGAAGAAATATATACTAAATAGAAAGTCTGTGTATACTAAGAAGAAAGTCAGTGTTTGCAAATAAATTACACAATTAGATTTTCTATTTAAACTGCACCAACTACTTTTGGTCAAACTACTTCTCCACTAATAGTGTTACGATACACAAACAAAACAGGTTCTACCATCACAGTGACAATTTTTTGGGAAAGATTACTTTAGGAACTCCATTATTTCTAAAAGAAGCAATGGGAAAAAAATGGTTCTTTACCAGCACTGCTGGGGTTTCACAGGTGACCTTTCAAGTTACCCCACTAGCAGTGGAACTGCTTCCCCCAGCAGCAGCCACAGGAATAATCTTGAGACATCAAGCAGCTGATGCTGTAAGTACGGAATCATAAAATAGTTTGGGATGGAAGGGACCTTTAAGGGCCATCAAGTCCAACCCTGTGCAGCGATCAGGGACATCTTCAGTTAGATCAAGCTGGTCAAAGCCCTGGCCAGCCAGGCCTTGAATATTCTCAGAGACGGGGCCTCTACCACATCTCTGGGCAAATTCTTCCACTGTTTTACAAGCTTCATCACAGAACAAGTATTATATTTAGTCTGAATCTACCCTCTTGTAATTTAAATCCAGTACTATAGCAACAGACCCTGCTAAAAAGTTTGTCCTTATCTTTCTTATAATCCCCCTTTTGGTACTGAAAGGCTGGAAAAAGGTCTCCCTGAAGTCTTCTCTTCCTTAGGCTGAACAACCCAACTCTCTTGGCCTCTCCTTACAGGAAAGGTGTTGTAGTAGCTGATGCTAGTACTGTAACTAGTAGAAGTTACTAATGAAGTATAGTAACGGGTTTATCTATACAGTCTTCATTCATCCTTGCAAAAATCTCACAAGTATTTACTCACTGAAGCTCAATCTTCTGTAGTAATAATCTAAATTGTTTGGGGGTTTGTTTTCTTTTTTTTCTTTTTTTTTTTTTTAATCACTTGTGAAAGGAAGGCTAATCCTGTTTGGACAGAATTTTACAAGACTGTCAAAAGTAAATTTTGTTTCCATGTTGCTTGAAGTAATAGATCTTACTTGGCAGATAGCTTAAGAAGGTGTTTTGGCACCTTGTAACCTTAAATTAATCAACTGTGTACATAAACATTAGGTTTCTCTTCCTCCCATCAAAGCTCCATTCTCAGACTAGCCAAAGATCTTCCTCCCTGTTCCCACTAAAAGGAAAATGCGTATCACTACACAGAGTCACAGGAAACACAGTCAGTGGAGAAATGCCCAGGTGACCCTGTGGTGAACTGTATCTGGGGGAAGGGAGAGCTAATACCTTTAAAAAGATCTCAGATTCCTCTGGATCTTCTAAGTGGTTTAAAATTAGTTTTCTCGACCAAGGTAAGTAGTACCCAGTTACACACATGTGATAAGAACCAATGGAGTGAACAACCCTAGAAGTTCTACAGGTCTTGCACAGATGGAAGGCTGAACACATCAGAAAAGGTGAGCTCCTGCATATTGGGATGGGGGGTTTTATACCAACATAGCACAAATGCTGCCCTCAGTCAGCTGATCTCTGCTACCAAAGCAAGCCATTGTCAGCAAGAATAAGAATGCTGATCAAAACACACCTGCTTCCAGAGCAGGAAAGGATTCCTGGTGATAGGAGTTCGAACTCTCATGGTTTTCCAAGAAAAGCACTGCTGTTCTTTGCATTTAATCAAGTATCCTTAGAACTCCATAACTTTTCACCTAACGATCTCAAAAGCAATTTCCAGGTGTTAAGTCTCAGTTGCTTGTGAGTCCAAGTGTGGAATCATTTTTCCCTTTGTAACAAAAGAAACCTAGGGAAATTCACAATACAGACTGAGAAGAACAGATTTTCAGTCCACAATTACTAATTTGAACCATTTTGCATTAATTCACCCGAGTTAACACATACATTTCAGTAGTTGTTTAATTTTCCATTTTACTAAGCTTAAGACTACCTGTGTAAGTGTTTCTGCCTTTTTCAGCACCTCTCCATTGCCAAATCCATCCCACTGCTGCTCTCCAGAATAAACTACAGCCAGCAAGCATTGACCCAAAACACTGACCATTCTCTCACAACCACCATTTCGTTCCTGGGATCCAAAATATAGCCTCTACCTACATTTAAGACACATGTTTAAAGGTAAAGATTTTTGCCTTGACCTTCAGTTTTCTTCACTTCTGAATAGTGATGGCAATCACAGGAAATTTGACTTGCACACAGTAAGTAACCTTTCAGTCCCCTTTACAATAACGGATACTTAAGAGCTACCATTTACAAGCTAGTGCTCACTCAACAGTCTCTAACTAAAATCTGTCTCTATAAAAACCACTGTCCTGCACAATTGCACTTGCATATTCAGGAGAAGGAAAACCTAACCAAGAAAAAGGACTTGCTACCATAAAACAGTCTGTTTCATCAGCTGTGAAACTCTCACAGACTACTCTTCATCTCTTCTTCTAAGTCTTACTTCCTTTCTGACTTTGATCACATAATAAGGGTCTGCCTCTGTGGTCTTCCCTCACTCTGTCCTGACCTATTGAAGTTGTCCCACATCCTTGGTAAATGACCAAACCAGCCTTTGAAACACGACTTGGGAGTATCCAGATCCTTTTGTTTTGCACTCAGTACTGTGTTTCTGCTCATCATATTTGCTGCATAATTGCCCTGTAGTTTCAACGACTTTCATCTCAATAAAATATCTTCTGTTTTCTTCCACTCTTCCTTCAGTTAGGTACTTCTGCCCTTGTGAATATTGACACTTGCTGCTTCTGCTCAGCAATGACCCTCTTCAGCACCCTGTGAGGACTAGTGTCCATTCCCAAGATTACCCAAAATTTTGTTACAATTAAAACAAGCCCAACCACTAATAAACACTCTTCAGAAACAATCATCGTCCCTCTGCCAGTTACAAAACACCATTGCTAACTTATCTTTTCCCTTTCTCACCCATGCTTTCAATTTGAGCTTCTTCTCATAACAGATACTCCTCTTTCAAAACAGGTTCCCTTCTCTTACAGGAAATATTTCTTTACATAATTTTTGCAAATGAAGCTTTTTATTTCACAGTATTTGCTCTTCAGAAACAGAGGTTGCTTAGTGTTACTTATTCATTCTCCTACAATCAATTGCAGTCACACTCAAATCTCAAAAGGCACCTTCTATGATATGCCGATCAACAAGCTAATTTGAGCATAAGTGCCTCTTCAACTAATTAGAGCAACTCTTCACAACACATTATCCAACACCTATCCTGAGTGATTACAGCACTTTCTTGAGGGATTTCTAGTTACTTCTCCCCTGAAAACTTCGGCCCATAGGCAGAGATGTTCCTAACAGCATCAAAAAGCAGATACCTGACAGCTTGGACTGACAGCTTCTCTGTTATTCCTTTGAACAGTCTGTGGCACATCAGTGATCAGACATCACTTCAGAACATGAGTTCTAGACTCATGATTTCATTTTTCCCACTGTCCTTTTCAAACTCATCTTTCCCACATAGTGACTCACAAATAGTCATTAAGAATGGAAACGCTATCTTCACTGTAATACTGGAACGAATTTGTACAGTATACTTTCCAAACCTCCTTCCCTACCCCAAAACTGCCAGGACTGTAAATCCATAAATTTTAATAGCCTAACCACTGTCCCTGTGACATGCTCACACAATAAACATTCTCACAGATCGATGCCTTTAGCACCAGCTAAACCCCTCGTCACAGCTAAAAGTGAGCATGAAGAGTAATGAAGGGCATGATTTTGGCTGTGTCGTCGTTTGTTCCCCACCCCCTAAATCACTCGTGCTAGAAAGAACAAGGAAAACCCTGCCTGGTGCTCAGTTGGGAGCTTCTCACCCTCCCTTCCTAATAAAGGAGTCACAGAGAGTCTGAATTTGCTCTGGAATTAACAAAATCCAGGATGTCACTTTCAAAAGTATTGTTGTTGAAGCAAAACCAAACCAACACAGTCATGGGGACAAAGCAACATACAGAATTGCACTGTGGAGACCGTGAACTTTCTTGCTTCTTGGTGCTGAGCTACTGGAATGACTGGCATGTTATATATTTGTCAAGATGATCAGAAAGGCTATTCCTGCTGCACTCCCACAGAGCAGAAGTGCAGCAGTTTACCTCCTCTTCTAAAAGGAATGTCCTGTTACGCCTCCTAAGCCCAGCAAGTATACTTTCATATTCACTTCTGCTGCTGATCTAAAACAAGACCTAGGAGCAAATTCAAATGCAATACCTGGGTTTATAATGTATATCAATCCAGAACAAGGATCATATTCTTGGATAAATTAAGAAAGGAATCCAACTCAGAAGATGTTCAATTACCCACCTGGGGTTTCTCTTTTAACATACTTTACCATCAAATCCCTTATCCTAGGCTCCAAAACAATTTTTATCCCCTCCTCTCCTTAATGGCACAGCATGGTGAATTCCTTCAATAAAATGGTTGCCTGGAGAATTTAGATGGAAGAAAAACAGGAGCCTGTTCATTTGCATCTACAAATGGATCTGCTGTCTCCAAAAGCGCTGCTCTGTTTTAACTGTCAGCTGCAGTTACAGCCAAACTCTAACCTACCCCATGTGCAAAAGCCCAGTGACAGCACCACAGCTAGTCAGAAAGGACCATGGAAAGGGAATTTAATCCGCCAGTCAAGTGTGAAGAACAGACCTTTGGCATTGCTGTTCCTCCTGCAACTCTCCCCTCAGTGTGCACACTCCCCCTTACATAGGAGGGAGCCTGTAAAACACATTTCAAGGCACTCAGTGTTATTTTTCAGACAGTTTTCTCTGCATTAGATCCCTAATGGAAGTCATGCCTGTAAAACAAAATTACTTATTTGCTTTTCTTCCTCCAGGGTTGACTGAGTATACAAAAGTCATCCATAGGAACAGAAAATTACTCCAACACATGTGTGAGGCTTCAGTGTCTGAAGCTGATTGAGAAGGCAGAGCTATCACTTTGTATAAAAAAGAATGACATGGCAGTTGTGTCAAGAAGAGTGGGGGTGGAAGAACCTGACAATATTGCCGAAACCATAGGCTAAGGAATAAGGGAACACTTCTGCTCTAAGGCACACACTGACTTGTTATGATCTGCTTCTCCTTGCCTATTTCCAGAGAGAAATAGCTACAGCCACCTGGGCAAGGGACTGAGTGGGAAAGGAATGCCTTTCTGGGTGGGGAAGCTCACAAGATCTTTCCCCAGATTCTCTAAATTAACAGAGACTTATCACTGGACAAAATCTTAGCCACTGCATCTCCTATCAAGTGGATCCTTCCAATCCACTGACACCAGAGTACTACAAGGAAAGGATGTTTTACTAAGCTGCACAAAGAGCAGAGTTTTGGAGTTCTCATGGAGAACCTTCTCAGGCCACCACAACAATGGGAAGACATCAGGGAAGCACACATAACACTCCCACACTAAAGGACTGCAGCCATGAGAACTCTTTGCATTATTCACTCGCAGTGTGACTGGGAGGTCAGTCCCACCTCTGCTCTCTGGGCAGCCCTCAAGGACCAGGTCACTGCCTGGACCCTGAATTGTCATTGACATCACAGTAAACTACTGAGGGATTGGCACCAGCAAAACACAACCAAAGACATGCCATAGCCCAACTTGTGTGTCCTCCCACAAAAATAAAACCTCATTTTCTAACATACCTTCCCACCACGCTCACACTGAACTCCTGCCTCCCTCCAACCCAATGCTACTTTCAAGGCACCCCTGAACATTTCTGAACACCACATACCAGCAATTCACACGTCTGAATTGTGTAGAAATTCTGAAACAGTGGTCAAGAGATGAGCCTAGAAAAGGTGCCAACATGCCCATGCAATTCTGGCTTCAGAAATAACTGATAATAAATATGAAAGGTGGACACCTGGTCCCACTGTAAAGACTTGCACTGCTCACCGGAACAAGTCTTTTTGGCACATGGTTAGGAAGACAGATCACCACCACTTCCATCCCGTCAGATTTTTTCACTTCTTTTTCAAAGGGCTCTCAGTGCTCTTGCTATGCAGAAAAGAGCTTGCTTTCAGGATCAGTGTGGAAGTCTCTTCTCACATACCTTCAGACCATTATGGATAAAACATCACTATTATTTCTAGATATATTATTCTCATGCTGTAGGATATTACAACTGATAGCTATTTAAAACCTCACCGTATTAACGTGTCGGACTATTTCTGAAGTCCATAAGCCTTCACAGGCAGACCCTGCTTCACTCAGCCTCAGATACTGCAATTACATGGTGCACACTACCTTTGCAATGCACAAACAGTTCAGTAAGCAAAAAGTGCCATCTTGTCAGTAGCAGAGAGGTCCTCATGGGCTTCCACTTCTTAAAGCAGTAAAAGCAGGGGTAATTAAACATCTGTACTTTTTGCTACAAGACAGCTCATAAAAGTTTAAAGCCCAATTTATAGTAGTTAAGGGTATACAAAGTGTTTCATCCTTCAACATAGTCACAGCTCTGTCCTCAAATTGTGCTTTAAAATAATCTTCAGTGAAAAAAGGCAATTTTCATCAAGATTATTACTTCTCACCTCCTCCACAAACAGGTCTAGCATTTGTTTCTTTTGCCTCTTGCTGCTACAGGCTTTATTTCCACAGATGGTTTTGAAACTGGCTTTATCTGTTTTGGAACATAAGCAATGGTGGCTACTACTGGTGGCATCTCTTGTGTTAAAATCATAGCTCTTTAAACATTTTAGGTATGTTTTGCTGAGCTATAGGGAGTCTATAGATGGTAGTAAATCAATTTTAATCTACAAACACATAAAAATACAAGCAAAAAGCAAAGAAAATTAATCCAGAAAGTCACTATGAACTACGTGTGCTTGTATAATTTATTTTTAATCAGTGATCTTCTTCAAGCTGCAAATTTCTGGTGCATGAACAGTCTGCACAGTAAGAAGTTCCTGTGATATCAAGAACTCCTGTTACGAAGGATCAGCATTGTCATAATCAATCCTCTAGAAGCTAAGACTGGATTTCCCCTTGCTCGTGACCAAACAAAGAAAAAAGAACTTTTCTTTACTGAAACTGCAACCTTGTCTCCCTCTGTTCTCTTTTGTTATCACTCCTTCACCCATCCACCTTCTGAGAATGAATCTGATCACCCCAGAGCTGCAAAAGCAGAATGAAAATAACTTAGAGAGGAAGGAACAGATTCAGGCCTCAGGATGGTCAAGCCACAATGAATACATTCCACTGGGTATTTTTTCCAGCTACTGAATCACACTTACATAGATGGATAAATCTTACACTTCCTCCCACTTTTTAATCTCTCACATGCTTTCTCAGGGAGTCTATCTAGTCCTGTCCTTAAGGACCAGAGAGAACTAGCTCACAAGAACTTGAAAGCTGCTACTCAATATTAATTTTTTTCAGCAAGGCACAGAGTACAAACAAGAGACTTCCCTGTCAGGGTTAAAAAAAACCACAAACTAAAATAAATCAACAAGCCATATGTACCCAAGTTACCTTAATTTCTCCTTACTGTTTGCCTTTCCTATTACACATGCCATCTGTTTTGATCAAACTGTCTTCACATTTCCACAAGACAGTTCACTACCATTGTAAGAGTAGAGAGAATCCTCTCAAGAGCTCTGTTAAGTCTGAAATTGTTGGGTGCTTCCTTTTGCTAGGCAGCTTTGAGACAAATTCCAGAAGTAGGAGAACACCTCTCCTGCAATTCTGCATTTTCCTTCACTTTTCTACTTACAGCAAATCAATGTATCAGCAATCTATCATGATTGCACCCACACAGTGGGATTGAGGGCACCCTCAGCAAGTCTGCTGACAACACCAAGCTGTGTGGTACGGTCAACACATTGGAGGGAAGGGATGCCATCAGGAGAGACCTGGACAGGCTTGAGAGCTGGGCCTGTGCAAAACTCACAGAGTTCAACAAGGCCAAGAGCAATGTCCTGTACCCGGGTTTGGGCAATCCCAAGCACAAATATGGGCAGAGAAGGACTTGGGGGTGTTGGTTGACAATAAGCTCAACATGACACAGCTATGTGCGCTGGCAAACCAGAGAGCCAACAGTGGCCTGGGCTGCATCCAATGCTGTGTGGGCAGGCCAAGAGACAGGATTCTGCACCTCTACTCTGGTCTGGTGAGACCCCACCCGGAGTGCTACCAGAAGAGAAGGCTCCAGAGGAGGCCACAAAGGTGATCAGAGGGCAGGAGCATAAATAGAGCCTGTGTATGGAGACAGGCTGAGAGAGTTGTTCAGCCTGGAGAAAACTCCAGAGAGACCTTAGAGCACCTTCCAGTACCTACAAGGGGCTATAGGAAAGCTGGAGAGGGACTTTTACAAGGACATATAGTGGTAGGACAAGACAGGATGGGTTCAAACTGAAAGAGGGCAGATTTAAATTCGGTACTAGGAAGAAATCCTCTGCTGTGAGGGTGGTGAGGCATTGGAATAGGCTGCATAAAAAAGTTGTGGATGCCACATCCCTGACAGCATTCAGGGCCAGGCTAGATGGGGCTTTGAGCAACCTGATCTAATGGGAGATGTCCCTGCCTATAATTTTAGTGACTGAGGATATGAGTAAGGTTTCTATTTCCTTTGTGCTCCTGAATTACCATTTCAGCATCCTGGACACAATATTTCATCATTTTCTTTTCAGACACAGAATCAAGCATTAAGAATCCTTCCTGTCCATGGAATGTTTTCTGTAGTTAAGGCAAACTCATCTCATGCTTTAAGAAATGTTTTGCATTAAAGCCAGCACTGAATCTTTTACTTATTCATGAAATTGTATTACTACTTGTAGACTTGCTGTTAGGTGCAAGAAGTTGAAGTCCGCTTGGGGTAGGATATTGAGGGTGAAGCACTTCAGTAATTTCTTCAAATTTCTTTGCATTTTTTAAGAAATGCTGAAGGCCTTGTTAGTGCACAAAAGGCTACAGCTCTCTTATTAAGTTCAAGCCTGCCTTTCAATCACTTAAGGCAGAACAGATTGATCACCCTCCTTTCAGGGAAATGGGATTCAGAGATGAACACTGATACACAAAATTGTTGTGGAAGAGCTGTTGTTAGTGGACTTGGAGCAAGGGCTTAAGTAATCATCACTACATTTCAATGACTGCCATAAAAAATATCTTCTTTGCAGAATCAAGTTTAGCATTCTGTTTCTGTCCTTCAAAAGACACATTTAATCTCTGGAAGTCCAAAAGACACATATTTTCAGCACTTTCTGAGATGAGCAAGAATCCTGTTTTGCTAATTCTCCACCATGTTTGTTTAATTTGAAGGAATAATCTTTTAATGACTTAATACCATTCAGTCTCCTCTCTGCTACTATTCTCATTTCATGTCAAGCTGTGACAGCTCTATCTGTGACCCTTCCAACCCACTGCCCCACTCCATGGGATGTCAAGACATCTGAATAGAGCCTGGGGCCTCAGATCCCTCAAGATTTTAAGCTTAGAGATTTTAGCAGCCTCCAGAAGGAACTGTGACCTGGACTCTTGCAGAACAGTTAGTCTCCCTTTGCCTCTTATTAAGGGCGTAGGATGCTTGCTAGTGCCAGCTGCCACCAGCGTTCCAGCCATGCTGATCTGACCCCCATGTCACCTCCTGAAGTCTACCTCCTATAGTATGGGAACCTCTCTGAAGCTACATCTTTACAAGCTTTCAAAGTTAGCTTTCAGAGCATCATGACAGCCAAAACAAATGAATGGTTTCTTACAAAGTGTGTGCTACACTTAAAAGAAAAATGCCTCTACAAGAATAACAACTATCTGCAGGCAAAATGTCTTCCCTGTACTCCATTTCCTCATGTCCACAGGACAATCCACCTTTACCTCACTGTTGCTGCTTAATCTTTCTGGCAGTGAATGACTGCTCCTACAGCCTCTCAAGGGAGTATCTGAAACTAACCTAGACTTAGCAGCCTCTTTCAGATGACCTCTGGGACAACTTCAAAGTACCATGAGGTGACTTTCTGTTTAACAAGAGTCATAACACTCTCAAATTAACTGGGGAAAAATGAATTCCCCTGCGCTACAGCCAGCCTCCTGGTGTAAACTCACCTGCACGTGACCCATCACTGGAGCTCTCTTGACAGCTCTCCGACAAGTAAGATCCAGCCCTTGCAGCCAGCAGAGGAGCAAATACAATGCAATGTCCAAGCTCCAAGCTGCATCCCAGAGTCCCACTGCACAACAAACAACACAGTACAGCTTGCAGCAAGACCCTTCTTGGCAACTTTTCATTCCACAGACCTCCTAAATCAAGTACATTTACAGGGATATATTCAGTCCCCCACTTCCATTATTGATCATCATGACTAATCACAGTAATAAGTTTAAAACAAAGAGGGGAACACCCAAATGCACCTATGATTAAGTTTTTGTCTGTATTTTCAATTTCAGGACTATTCACACCTCAGCTCTGCTCCTGTCACAAACATCTCTTAAGGCTCTGCTGCCCATCAGCTACTCCATACCTTCCTTAATCACACACTTAGAGATTTCCTCCCTACCCTTAAAAGCACTTCCACAGTGCATTTGTTTTCCAGCTGCTATTTTCAGAAGTGCAGCTTTCAGTTAAATCTTTGTTCAATATTAAAACCCCTTTTCAAATATTTAATATGAAATTAACTTGAATCCAATTGGGAAGGAAATGGGATACACTGATTTAGCAAACTATTACTTCAGACAAGTAAAAGACGCTGAATAAAGATTTTTAAAAGGAGCAACCCAGAAATTCTTCCATAAACTGAAAAAAAGAAACAGAAGGATGAGAAATTTTGTATTCTGGACAACTTGTGGCTGGATCACAGGCAAAGTAAACTAGGACTTTGATCACAACATTCCATTTGTTTTCTTTTTACTACTGTAAAACTCCCATGAGGTAACTTCCCAAGGCAATTTTCCACTAATCTGTTGCACAGAAGTGTAGACTTTGAATAAGGAACTGACATATTAGAGATTAGTAACATTTTCCAGCAACACAAACTCTCCTCAGAAATGAAGAAATCTCAAAAGGTAAGCCCAGCTAGCCCAAGGAGCATCTCAGGAAGGCTAAACCATCACCTATCTCAAGTACTTATCACGACAACATTCCTGTAAAAAAATCCCACAGCGCATAATTCCAACACAAGTCTCACTCAGAAAACGCTGGTAATGAGAAAGCAAACAGATGAAAGACCACTGTTAAATTAGTGTTTAAATTGGTCATCCTGCCTCCTGTGACCTGTATCTAAAACCCTCTTTAAAAGTCCAGAAGTTAAACTCAAATAGATATTATGTCAGATTGGCTGTGTTTGAATATTTATGTTTTAAGCAGTAATGATATGTATTAAAATCTCAGTAGCTACAGGCAACGAATCTGATCTTTACTGCAGCTTCCACAGCAGATTAATTACATGAATTCAGTTAACATACGCAAGGTTAAAACTTACATTACTCCAAAGTATAACCCTGAAAAGGACATGCAGTCTCTTTATCTCCTCACTGGTATCAGCACCAAGAGGACAGGATGTCCTAAGGGGATGGGACTGTTGACAGTACTGGCCTAAGACATCAAGCTGTACTGCCCAGCAGCCAAGAGCCTGCCCAGGTCGATGCTCTCCTCTGAAGGATGTGGTACTTTGGTGTTCTCCATGTGAGAGAAGCCAGGTGGGTCCCTGCTCCCAAAGGGATAGAAATATGATGGAGAGCAATGCTAAGCTGAGGTATCTTGCTCTTTCTTAATGATTTCAGATTGCAATCCAGGTTGCTATATCTGCTGTCCAAGGCTGGCCCCAAAGGGTCTCATTTAGGTCTTAGCCAGTTGTTTTGCACCTGCACATCCTTTGTCTACAAATATCTGAACTCTGCAAAGTGCCTCATTCCCCATGTACCTGCCACAGTTAAACTTAATAGCAAGTAAACTTGTTTGCAAGCCACTGGGAACAAGAGAGCTTGGTAAGGGACTTGCGGGTTATTTCCCAGGTTCCCAAAAATGCGGGGAAGAGGAGAAAAGCTCTTTATCTTTTCTCCTAATTCTCCAAATGCAAAGGTATCTTTCTCATGTCCCCTTGACATGTTCATTTTAGGAATTCATACTCAGTTGTCATGCCAACAACAACTTGGAGCAGAAACTTAATTCAGCTAAAATGTAAAAAGATCCATTTGTGGAAAGACCCCTCTTTCCATTAAGAGACACTCTTTCACTCCGCCTTCAACAAACAGATTGGATTGCCACTCTCAAAAGCACTGTACCAACCCAACTGTTCCCACCAAACTACCCCAGAACATATGCACCTTTGTAGTACCGAAGTAATGAGTTTGACACACTCAGCCAAGTCTGCCACACTGAACAAGTTTCCTCTCCACCAATATTGCAAGCTGCTGTTATGCAGATCAGAACAGTCAGTTTACCCAGATAAGGCAGCTCCTTCCTGGAAATGGAAGACAGAGCTGCCTTATCTCAGGAAAGGGAAGATAAAAGGTCACTCTTCACTAAGTGGCAAAGTTCTCACCTTGAAAGCTTTGCCCCTTGATTGACATGGAACAACCAAGGTCATGGAACTTTTAATCAGATGCCTGCATAATTACTAAACACTATTAATTATATCAGAGAGCCAAGACCTCAGAGGAAAGGCAAAGCAAACAAAGAACCCAATGAAGCCTCCTCTGTTGTTGGAGAAAATTGGTAATTAAAAGTCATGAGTGCACCAAACAGTGAGGGAACAGCATCACAGTCACTGTTCAGGACGCAGGAGTGACTTGCATACAAAACAGCAGGCTCATCTCCCTGAGGAAATTACAGGGTACTGCATTACAGAACAGTCAGGAGAAAAAAAAAAAAGGGAAAAAAAAAGAGATGGAGAAAGAGCAGCTCCTGTCTTATCAATAGCTTTATTTGCCTCACAGAGAGGGACGGCACTGTCAACCAATCCCAAGATGGAGAGGTGCTTTCCACATGTTTCTGGCAGCTCCAGGAAGCCTTCCTTCAGCCTTGTATCAGGAAGGGTTCCCATACTGTGAAGTGCACAAAAGAACATGACCTTGTACTCAACCTAATCCAGCCTACATACAGCCCTCGCCCAGAATCCCTTGTCTAAAAATTATTCCAGTGGAAAACCTTTATTTCCATCAGTGATCTGAGCTCAGCCTTAGGGACTAATACTTCCCGAGAGGCTGCCCTTCAAAATATCACTATCAAAAACTGAAGAACTTCAATCTACCCTTAAAAAAAAACCCCAAACTCAAAAGAAGACAATGTCATGGTTCTGCCTACACCATAATAAATCAAACTAGGTAGTCATGATCCCCACAAAGCAAGTGCTTCTGCTAATCAGACTATGCGAAGATAAATGCTGATCTGCTCCCATATTAATGGTATGACACACCATCTCAGAGCACTGAGATGTCAAAGATGGCACTGGATGGAAAAAGGCACCACACTATCTCCCATCATTTGCAGGCAAACACAAGAATCTCTCTGATCTGCTATACAGGCAGTCTTACAGACCCAATCCTAAAGATGAACATATGCAAGAGGATCCAAGTCTGGACCAAATCCCTGAAGAAATAGTTTTAGACAGATTATGAGACTGTGGCAAGAATACTCTCAAGTACTCAGTTCTCCCAACACACAAAAAGTGCAAAATACCAGAAGCCCAAAGAGAACAGTTTGTAAGTCTCAGAGATCAAAACAAAGAGACATTTTCTACTTCACTGCTTCAAGTACAATGACTCAAAAAGACATATCTTCAAGAGACTCTGAGTAACTAAGCCTTCCCTTTAAAACATGAGCAAGAAGGAATAACGGATAACTGCAGCAGAAGCAATAATGCAATCTCTGGGAGTCTGCAACTGAATAAAAAATTAATAACCAAAACTCCAGGCTAACTGCAGCCATTTCATTATGCCTAACTTTGACAGACATGAATCCAATAAACTTTTATTGAAGTGCATCTGATTCTTTTTTATCCCTTTTCTGAACTTCATTGCTTGCCACTGCAATGACCTTTCACTGCTGCAATCTTACCACAGCACTCTGTTTCATATTGCTGAATGCTAGGCATCCAACCTCCTTATGAGAGCACCTTACCTGTTGAATATATCACCTGACACCTTTTGCAGATACTGAAGTGCATCTGCCACCTGCTGAACAGCCTCCTCCCTGCGTAAGTCCGGTTGGATCAGTGGGACTGAGTATGTCTGCCCCTCCAAAAAGTGCTTCTGGGCAACTGTAGCCATTGTACCTAAAGGAAAGAGCAAACAGGGTTATTACATTAAACACTCTTCCATTTTATCACAGCATTTATTCAGGGACTTCCACTTTCTGCTCCCTTAATTATTAGGAAGGCATCTGCAATGGAATTGGTGAGCTGCGGAGATCAGCACAAGGTAGCAAGGTTGACATATTGGATTTTTAATAAATTCGAGACAGCCACAGTAAGGTGGGAGTCTCTTGCTTATCTGAATGCTCCTGGGAGCCATAATTTTATTTTTCACATGCTACTAAACAAATCTCTGTTCAGTCCTGAGCTGAAAACAAAGACCACACCTCGCAGCGAAGTCAGTTCAGGGAGGCAGTAAGAAACTGCTCCATCCCCTCCTCCCATCCTCATATTTCCATGTGGACATGTTTGAGGTCATTCAACCTTATTGGCAAAATGCAGTACTTCATCTTACACTTCTGCTCCACTTAACACAACCATCATTTCCTTCCAAGAACAGCAGCCATGAAATTACAAGGCATGCATGTGCACACACCCCCTCGCTCCAAGTAGGTTAATGAGAGTTCTTCCATTCTGAGAGTCCCAGGAGCTTTTGCTGCTTCTGGTGACTGAATTTTTCCTTAGTAACTATCTTAAAAGAAGACTCCTTGTTTTAGAATCCTTTTAGACACAAAACCTAAATGGGCACTGAAATGTTTCAGTTGTGTGCAACATGTGCACCGGAGCAGCACAGATGCTCCCAGACGCAGTTGGGACAGTACCCCTGCTCTGGAGCTCAGCCAGGAGAAGGTTATGCATCACTCATGTTTTCATCCTGACAGCCTTGCTAACCTCTCCCTCAGCAACTCCCAAAAAGTCTGCCTCCTATGTTTTCACTCACAAAAATGACAAAAAAGTACCCAGCACATAGAGAAGGGTAAAGAGGAAAAAACTCCATTTCTCTGAGCACACTGGAAACTGCAAACTCACAAATACATTACTGTTAGGATGGTCCAAAGAATGAACAGAGCAGAGCATCCATACAGTTTACTAACCCAAATTCTACCACTAGGTCTATACAACTCTCTTCAAACTTCTCTGTGTGTCTTCGCATCCAGGCTGTAAAAACCCCACAGTCTACAGATGCTCATTACACGATTTCATCACACAGAGTGCATCTGTTTAGGAAAATAAGCATTAAGGCGAGAAGCAAAACAAAGGAGGATCAAAAAGCAAGGTATCAGAAACAGAAAGGGATATCTCAGGACACACTACATTCCCTCTGTGGTACTTGGACTTCTACAGGAGCTAGTCCAGAGAACACTGCTGTGTGCAACCTGTATTCCTGGCTGTATAGCAGTGCAGGCTGAGAATAACACACAAAAATTAATTCTCCCATACTAGAGAAATTCATAGAACAGGAGCCTGAAGAGATAGTTGCAATATAAAACAAGTTTAATATACGAAAATTAGAGGAGTCTTCACGCATTCTTTAAATCCTCTATCTTGCTTCACAAAATGAAAAGATAACAGATTAGACTTGCCTGGAGCCATTCCAGTACATTTAAGAAACACCATCCACCCTTTCCAAATTTGTCCTTCCTGATCCTAGCACAGCAGGGTAGGAAAGCCTTTCTATAAACGTGATGTGGCTGTTATTTTAGGGGTGTTTTTCTGGGATGTGGGGGTTTTTTTTCGTTTTCTGGGGTGCAGAGGTGTTTGATAACAAATCATATGAGATGTAAGGCCACCTAGAAGCCTTTCGTCAGTTAACAGATTTGCAAAACCAAGCCCAGACATCAGTAGAGATGGCTCTGCTGTAGGAAGCCTGGACCTATTCTGTTTCATTTCATGCATCAGTGGCAGCCAGACTCTGTATCCGCACTCTTTAGTAGCAATGTTTGCACACTGATTAGTCTTCTTGACTGGGCCTACTCAGCAGACAGGAAATTATTATTTAGAGCTGTAAAGCATACAAGTTAATCAGAGAGGAGTACAGCTAATTTTGAGATGGCATTTTTTGATCTGCTGACCATAATCAAGCTTGAATCCCCTTCCTTTCAAATTTACTATTTGACTCGCAAGGCGGAACAAAGCAACCAGCAAGTACATGGTTATGAGTTACTCTGTCTCTGGCAGCAAAACAATGATCCTCCCTGCTACTGGTCTCAACTCTTCTGTTGCATCAATGCTGCTCATGTTCGGGATGGCTATTTTTAACTCAAATCAGTTCAATGACCCAATTTACCACAGTCAGATAAACAGCTGTAATTGCCCAGTCACGAAGCAAAGTGGGAAGTAGGGGCAAGAAGGGGGCTTCTTAAATGTGCTTCATTATCAAAACCATTCCTATGCAATGGTAATCCTCAGAAAGCTTTTCACCTTTTGAGGCCAGATGAGATTATACAGCCCCAGTATGATCTCTGAGACTCTCACCAATCCTGATTCTCCCTCCCACTGACCTTTCTAAAGCCAAACTCAGTTCAGCTGCTGACTTAACAGATGCTCACACTCTGAAGCAGCACACCCATAGTGGCCACCAAACCTTTTCTTTCCCTGCAGACAGAAGCTACAGACTGTCCTCCAGGTCCCACTGCTCCCCTGCAATGAGAAGAGTACATAGTAGTGGGCAAAACAGGAAAATTCCTATGTGCTCCTGCTCACACTGTCACAGTTCATCTGACAGTAAACTTCAGCTTCACAGGTTCTCAAGGCAGCCTCTCAGATGAGCTCCAGATTCTCACCTTTCCTAAAAAGAACACATTAGAGAAACGTGGCAGACTCTGTGGGAACTGCTGTCAGAGACAGACACAAGAGAGAATTCTTTCTGTGCAAGGAAACAAATTGGAGACATACAGCAAAAAGTGGAAAACCAGCAACAGCTGAATGACTAGACTCAGGCAAAATCCCATGCTACAGCTGCTATTTATTACCTCTTAGGAACAAACTGGAGAAACAAGCCAGTTTTACAAACACTTTGGGTAAGGGCCTGACCACATGCTTTCCTGTAACAGAAAGACACTGCAGGAACAAGGATGATTTTAACATGGAAAATTCAAAATATTCCAAACAAAAGTCAGGAAGGAAAGCAAAGACTCAATGTCACTCAGCAAGACTGACTCTTCCTTTGTCTCAACCTTCAGTGCACTGTGAAGGAAGCAGCACATTTCCTTGTCATGCTCCATTATTAGAATTAAACACTACATAAAAAAATGTAGTGTCTAATAGCTACTATTAGATATATCTATATAGAGCTGCATATTAGATCTATGTCAGCCCTCCCTGTCCAATGCCCAAGCCTACATGCAACATATACAGCAAAGATGCAAATAACTGTTCATGTTTTACATAGGGAAGGGACTTCCAGCAAAGCAACAAACCAGTTCCAGTATCACTCCAGAATCTTACAGAGGGAGCTGGCATGTTTCAGCAGGAAGGACAGAATGCCAGAATTATGGCTGCTGCCACAAAATACTCAGATGCTACAGTAAGAGAGGGGCACATGTGCCCAAAGCAAGTATGATTCACAAGAGGAGATGTCAGATCACCCAGGAGATTTAATCATTAGTGGTGTGACCACCTATGGGTCACACAAAGCAGAAGAAATAGCAATACAGCGCGCTTTTTTTTGTGATCAAAGAGGCTTTGGAAAAGAGCTGCAGT
Organism: Grallaria varia; assembly: GCA_013396735.1. NCBI lineage: Eukaryota > Metazoa > Chordata > Aves > Passeriformes > Formicariidae > Grallaria > Grallaria varia. Next base: position 661,228 of record VWZG01006818.1, read on the forward strand.
ATCTGGGGGCTCCCGTCTCTCTTTATTCAATTATTTTTTCTATGTCAACTTCCATGATCAAGACAAATGTGCTGTGGTGTTATATAATAACCTCATTTACTTTATTAAAGTGCAAACAAAGAGAAGAAGGTTGTTTTCTCACTGCACCACCTGCTTCCAAGTGCTATATCCTGATTTGGAAGCTCTGACTAGAGCTACCGACTGCTCAGATTTGCACCTCTGCTTTAAGTTGTCCATCCTTTCACCTTAGGCAAGCTGGTGCAAAGCTCATCAGGGCTGGTGGCTATCCCTCTGCTCTCAAAGTTGCTCTCTCCTTCTCAGTCCCAACACTCACACTGAGCAAACCAGCAGTGGGAAATGCAAAATCAGCCTCCACCAGACTGTCTCACCTTTCCAAAAGACTTAAACCAGGACAGATACAGGCTGAGCACTCCAGGGTTTTCAGGCATCTGGAACCAACAACTGGTCTTACTGTTCAATCATCCCAGCCAAGTATAATGTGATGGCTGTGTAGAGATTAGTAGCTCTGAACCTGGAAAAGGAGGTATATAATTCACTGCTCTGGATAGGCAGAGAAAAATCTCCACCCACTTTGCTCACCCCTTGAGTTTCCTCTTGCTGGGCCCAAGAATAAGACTTCTTATATTAAGGCTAAGCCCAAGAGAATTTCTCACAGTGCAGAGAGAGTCTGTAAAAGAAGCAACACTTCCCTACGTTCTTTAGAAAATACTGCACTATGTAGGATCAACCACTGAGATGATTATCTACAAACAAAAAAATCCCCACAACCTTAAAATACTTTACTTTTTCAAAGGAACATAAACAAAGGCAATATTAAGAAAACAGTTTGGCTGCCCTCAACAGGGCAGGCTGTAAAGCTGTATACAAGCACTTACCAGATGTGTACTTTGTTATGAAAATAAAGGGAGAATATGGCAAGTCATCAACAATACCTCTGTTCTTAACATGCTTCAAGAGATTAAAAATAGAGGGCTCAGGGGAGAAGAGGGATTAAATACTTTGAAAAAAAAATCAGTGTGTATTCTTCATAGCTACAAGGGCTGCTTTAGCAATTACTTGCTGCTGCTTCTGTCACTGCACTGGAAAGGCTGCATGAACTAGAGGCCTTTAATTCCCCCAGGCAGTAACATCTCCAAAAAGAAGTGACAGGCTATCTCTAGTTGTGTCTCTCCTTTATAGGATCCTAATAAACCTGTGGGGATGTAGAGACCAGCAATATGCAATAAAACACAAGTCTGCAGAGCCCTCACCACATACCACTACACCACTACCACCAGTACAGAACCACAGTGGGAAAAGACCAAGACACAAATGCACTAAGGTTAAAATTAAACACACTCAAAAGATGGAGTAGAGACAGGCTTTGGGCATAACTTATCAGGAGGTGCTGTCTCCTCTGAGAGAGGAAAGTCACATCAGTAACTTGGTCCACAGTGGGAAGTCATCCCAAATTCCTCACTGACCGTAATTTCTTACAAATAATACTTTCTACCATGTTCACCTGGACAAATGTTTTCCCATGCTGGCTGATAACAGATCTCTATTATTCTCCAGTCTGGTGTGCTACGTCAGCACATGGCTCGCAATGCGAAGTGTGGCTTTTAGAGCTCCAACGGCTCCCAGCTGCTACAATGTGTGTTGTATGACTCATCACAAACTTCTACTACTGTACACTTAACTATGGTACTCTGTAGTACTGTACTTAATAGACTATTAAATCATCCTCATTCTCTACTTTCTGCACAGGCTTTCCATAACATTTCATGGTCAAATCCGCTGGTGTGTTCAAGTCATTCCTTGGTTGTGCTAGAGGCTTACCGAGAGGCTGTCCCAACAAAATATCAGAATTAAATCCTCCAAGTTAAAAACAATAATAATAAAAAAAGATAATTATATCACCTTGTCCTCCACAGATAAAACATGCTCTTGTGAGTTTACCAGCTGCAAAACCAGAGAACCATATTCAAAAAAGAGACTTGAAATCACTAAAAAGCAAAATGTGTCATTGCATATGCTTCTCCTGTTAAGGGACAGGACAAGGCAGTGTGTGAGCAGGCACTTGCACAGATGTAGACACACCACAGGAACAAAAGCTGGAAGTTGCTCATGCTCTGGTTGTAAATCCAGCATGAGCCTAGATAAAAGTCCTATTTTGCAGCAAACGATCGTTCTGCCCTGTGTTGACATTCACTGGATGGGTTGAAATTTAGTCCTCCAGCAGAGCACACAAGAAGTAACAATCCTGGATAGGAGAGAAGGATGTTTTTCCATGAGTGAGACGAGTGGCTCACCACAGTCCCTGTGCTAAGCCAACTTTGGCATTTTTTCAGGGAAGCAAGGCAGGGGGAGGAGAGAAGCATTTTGATAAGTTAAGAGGATGAAAAGTCTATTTATATTTTTTAATTAACCATGTTCTACAGTGTTATTAAGCAGCAATCAAAGATGCAGATGCGACTGATTTGATTGGCAAGAAGTACACTGTAATGAATATTAAGGAACTCTGCCCCTATAAATAGGTCTAATCACCATCTGAAGGCTGGAAGGCAGTGATGAAAGAAAGCATTAATAAGGCCATAATTAGGCCCCATAGCAGGCTGTACTCCACCAGGGTGCTCATGTTACTAGACGTGTCTTACAGAAGCACCCTCAAACTCCATTGTAGACATTATTGCTTTGGACATCAAGACCCAGATTTTAGACAAAGCTACAAAGACTGGGGTTTCTCCACCTCTGGAGGGCCTGGCATCAGTTGAGATTTTACATCTCAGCGCCATTTCTGGAGCAAGAGAGCTCTCCTTTCCAGCTGTTCCACCCTGTCTGCTTTCGATGAGTAAATGAAACTGAGGAGTGGAGTTCCCCAAACACAGAGACAGGCAATGGGTGCAGGAAAGCGAAAAGCTTTAGAAGCCATCACTCTCCCTCCCCATCAGCAGCAGGGACACATGGTGGCCACATCTACACCACAACATTAACTTAGCCACAGCTGTAAAAGCCATTTCTGCTCCTTTGCTCCAGCTTTAAAGAAAAAATTACTCAACCTCATACCTTCAGCCTATCCTTACAGTATAGTGTTACCCGAGAACACCACTAACAAAACATCCATGCAGGAAATGAATCCTACATGGAATCTCCTGCTGCATGCCAATACTTCCAAAGTGGCTCATTGATACAGGAGTACCTGAACAGCCAAGATCTTTTCAAAAGGAGCCAGCCAACCACATCACCCTATGGCCCTGCAGAAACAGCAGAGCCCTGAGGAGCCTGATACTCAGCAGAACAAAAGGGTTTCTGCACTTCACACACCATTTAGTTCAATCCAACATACCATGGGATCTGCATGAGAGGTACTCCAGACCCATTCAGTCTGAAGTGCATGTTTCACTCAGTCTACTGACTACCAACATTGAAAAAAGTATTAGGGTAATGAAGATACTCATTTTTGGAAACAGCAAGAGAAGCTCTGGTATGAAGCTTGCATCTGAAACCACTGAACTTCTTATTTTTCCCCATTTAACTCCTGAAGTTGAAGAGGGAACACAATAAACAGGCAACAACAGAACAACTTACTGACAGAGTTTCTGTAAATTGGAGGCCTAACAGGAATATGTCTCCCTTAGACCATGGTTTGTGTCAGAGACCAACAAACATCCTTCGCTACTTACGTGTGTGTCCTGTCCTGCTGCTTCTGGGATAAAATATTATCTCTGCGATCCTTCCTGAGTGCTCAGAGCTACTGAAGGAAAAGCACTGGCCTGTCAAAAATCTCCTTCTGAAATTCTGAGCCCAGTATTTAAGGCAGTCCCTTCTCAAGAAGCCAAGGCCTGTTGACACCTTTGGCTCAGAAACCTTGTTTTGAAAGAAAGAGTAGCTATCACAGCTACTAAAGGCCAATGAAATCTACAAGCAATATGACATGAAAGCAATGACATTACTGACAGACAACTAAAGGCACATGAACTAGATGATTTGTTTTCCCACCAGGAGAATTACCTCTTGGATCACATAAGTGTGGGCCTGAACTAGCACAACAACAGACTTACCATCATTCTCAAATGGAGACTCCCTTTCCCTAAAAACTACTCAGAGACAGTTAGATTTGTTGGTTTGTCACATACTATCCTATTCCACTTAGACTTAAGAGAAGGAATCAAACTTTGAGATCTCAGAACCCAGCTTTACAATAGCATATGGCAACTCACTGGCAAATTGCAAAATACCTGACATTTAAAGATGGATCAAGTATAATCGAATGATATTGACTCTCCAGAAGATCTGAAAAAGATCTGAAAAAAAAAAGAAAATCTTAAAGGTAGAGACTTAAGAGAACTTTTAGAGATGCAGTTCAATCCTCTGAGCTCCATAAGATAAGACTGCCTCTAAGCCACTACTGTCTTCAGGACAATTCTCTCAACGCAGAGCTGTTTTGTGAAGCACAGGCAGCACCCTTCACTGCCACCAGGCACAAAGCTGCATCACCTTGCTGAGAAAGTCCTGTCCTCTAGGCATAGGCTGAAAATTATTTCCTCCAGCTAGAAACATAAAGCTCATTTTGATGGACAGATGTTGATATATAAAGTTAATCAGATAATCCCCCCTGTAACTGTCACCTTTGGCTCTCATCACTAATGGAGACAATCAGATGCTCTAATGAACAATTGATCTGATACCCAGGCGGCCATCTGCAACTGACCATAAACACTCTGCTAACTGCCTGCCTTTCCTTACTCTCACTATTTATTATAAAAGAAGACTACACAAATAGCCTAGCTATAGCTACAATATCGACATCAAAAGTAAAGCAGAGGATCCCACCCCAAACATCCAGATACAGCTCTTCTTTCGATTTCCTAAATGGGGTACTTTGGTTTTATATGCCTAAAATACACAGGAGCCACTAGCTATGCCAAAAGTACCTTGTAAGGTTGTGTCCCTGCAGAAAGTTCTCTTAAACGCTGGAGTTTCAAAACCAGGCTAGCTGGAATGCTGCTGTAGAGTGTTCTGCAGAACATTTGGAGCTTCTCATTCTTGCTATCAGACCACAGCAAGAAATACTTATTTCCAAAAACACAGTACTTTAAAAAAAAAATAAAATAATTTTCCCCTCTAATTTTCTAATGCAAAATCAGCTTCAGCCTCCTGCAGAGGGATCTTAACTGGAGATATAACCATGGTCACATCTCTCTGCCGCAAACCCTAACTCACAATGTCCTGTTTTTCACCTCCTAATTCAGTACCTTCTGCTCCAAAGTTCTGGAATTTTACAGCCCCCAGACCCTATATACAGTGTTAAAACAGATCCTGGCACATTTGATGAAGGAAACAACCAAATCAAACTGGCAGTTCCTGCCCATTTTGTACATTCAAAAGCAAAAGGAATGTTTGCATTTCTGGAAGACAACAGTAGGGGAACTCATTATGCAAGGAATGTCTCCAAGCCTGCTCACATTTGCTAGAAGGAATATCCCCATAGGGTGTCCTGGATGACAGGAGCTGATGAAAAACTGGATCAAAAAAATGAGACCTGTATGGATTATTTTCTGGTAAAGGTTACCCTGTTAAGGGGCCTAAGCAGCGCAGATTAGCTACAGAAATTGCTTTTTTGTGTGATAAAAACTATTCCCTTCAAGCTCATACACCACATTCATGGGAAACATAACAATTTCAGACATAATCCTCTCGTTCCTCTGCATATTATCTTTAAACTAAAAAAAACGTTATTTAAAAAAATCTGCCTTGTTTTCAGGATTATCTCAGCCCTCAATTTCTACCCTACTCTTTCAATGCCAGGCTGAGCTTGTAGTGACTGGTATTACCAGAAGCCAGACTGCAAAGTGGTTCCCAGAAATTATCTGCTTTCAGTTTTTTGGCCAATTAACTCCTGAGTTGCAAGAAGTGAACAGCAATTTTTATCTAAAGGAATGAAGATTTAAAACTCAGTTTAAATATCCAGAGTGATAGAAGGGCAGATGCTTAGCCTGGCAGCCTGCTTGCTCTGGGAGCGCCTCAGGCATTTTTCTGCCTCAGGGCTCTGGAGGTGTGGCTGTTGCCCCTACCATCCAAAGCATCTCAGAAACAGAGGTGTATCAGGCAGCCTCTACATCCCAGCTTTACTATGCAGACACGACAAACATAATGAAATACCAGAACTTTTCAGGCAACTCCTAAAATAAAGTCTATGCAAGGGACAGTTCACTGGAGTACCTCTGATTCCCCAGAAAAGTGACATTCAGAAAGTCTCTAAAGGACATGCCAAAGTCACTTTGCTTCCAGCCCTTGTCTCTGGCAGGAGCAGCACTATCCGCTCCACTTCCTTCCACTGCTCCAGGAAGGCTCCATATTTGAGAGAACTGGCAAGAAATAGAGGCAGTTTTAGCTTCTACCTCATCTACTTCAGGATAGGTCAGCCCAGTGCGCAAATCACTGCCAGCAGTGCCCGCCATGCAACCCAAATGAAATAAACAGGTCATCTCAGGCAAACTCCCAGATGACATTTGCCTGAATCACGTGAAATGCCACAACCACAGCTGGCATTATCCCACACTCCTTGTTGGAAGCTGCACTGCAGAAGTGAGCAGAGTCAAGAATGGATGTGCATGGATGAAAAGCCTCCTCTTTGGAAAGAAGCCTCTGGGGAAATACAGATGCTGTTCAGCCACTCAATACCTGAACCACAACATTCGATAACTAAACAACAGGGGAAAAAACAACAACAAAACAAACAAACAAAACCTAAACACAAAAGGGAGAGGGAAAAGCTTATCACAAGACTTCTGTTGATTACTGAAATAAATACTAACATTGACCATCACTGCTGGATGTGGATTCACAATGTTTATTATGTTCATCAGCAGTCTTTCTTCATGTGTTACAGCCAGGTCTAGCAGCCCTGTGGTCTTTTTACTGTTGGCCAAGTCATTCTTTATTTTTAACATAGAAGAAGATTAATGCAATAAATGCAATTATCACAACAGCATTTGGATTCACTTTCAAACACTGACTGTGTTTTCATTTGACAATTCATCGAAATAGTACAGCTACCAGTCTGGGACTGCAAAACATACCCTCACACATTTTAAAGGTGTACTCCAGGTACTTCAGGTAGCAAACTGTGCTGATGCCCTGATGGACCGGGAGTTAATATTTTATAATCCAGGGTGTTCTCTGAATTTGCTGATAGTTAACTGTAACCAGTCGGTACTTGGAATAGCACAAAACACCCACAATCCCATTACAAACCATTAGCTGACTTTCTGAGAAAAAAAATCACATAACCCACAACCCAGAGTTCGTTCCATGGCTGTCTCTCCTGGACACTTCCTTCTCTTTTTTGTGTCTCACTTCAGGCTGCAGCTTCTCCTGTCTAACCCTCCAGGGTACCTGATCTACATGGAGAATCTACGTGACCATTCCCTGGAGCACTGTGTGAGCCCCAGAGCCCTGGAAGTCACTGCCAGCTCAAGGTTTCCACGCTCCATGCCTGCCGGGCAGGTTTCCCAATGCCTGCCGGGCAGGTTTCCCAATCTGCATAATGGCTCAGCATCAAAATACAGCGTGAGAACCACAGAATGGGTCAGGCTGGAAGGGACCACAGTGGGTCATCTGGTTCAACCTCCCTGTTTCAGCAGGGTCATTACTGAGCACATGGCACAGTATTGCATGCAGATGGTTCTGGAATATCTCCAGTGAAGGAGACTCCACAACCTCTCTGGGCAATCTGTTCCAGGGCTCTGTCACCCACACAGCAAAGTTCTTCCTTGAGTCTAGGTGGGACTTCCTATGCACCAGTTTCTGCCTGTTGCCTCTTGTTCTACTACCTGGCATCACCAAGCACAGCCTGGCTCTATCCTCCTGGCACTCCTTCAGATACTGACAGACACTGATGAGGTCCCCTCTCAGTCATCTCTTTTCAAGGCTGAACAGGCCCATGTCCCTTGGTCTTTCCTTGTAAGAGGAATTGTCTGGTCCCTTAATCAGTTTCATAGCTCTCTGCCAGACCTACTCCAGGAACTCCATGTCTCTGCTGTCCTGAGAAGCCCAGGACTGGGCACAGCACTCAGACGTGGCCTCACCAGGGCTGAGTGGAGGGGCAGCATCACCTCCCTACACCTGCAGACACTGCTCCTCTTAACGCACCCCGGGATAAGAAGCCGAACAACCAAACTATTTCCCAGCCCTGTTATCCCACCCACGCGGGCGCTGCGTGACTCTCACTTCACATCGCTGAAGCTCTCCTGCCCAAGAGCTCCGGGCAGACGTGACAGGCGGCAGCGCCGGCACGGCCCCTCGAGGGGACACTCACCGCAGCCGGGGCTCCTCCCGCTGCCCCGCCGCGTCCCCACTGTGTCCTCACCGTGTCTCCCCCCGTATCCCCTTGAGGGGCGGAGGGCGCGGTCCCGCCCCCCCCACGCGCGCGCCCCTCACCTGCCGCCCGCCGGCCACGCCCCGCCGCCCGCGCCGCTTCCGCCCTCACCAGAGCCTCACTTCCGTCCTCATCGCGACCCACTTCCGCCCTCATCCCGCTCCACTTCCGCCCGGGCGGCGTGAGGGCGGGGAGAAGATGGTACGGAGGGACGGGCTGGGATGGGCAAGCCCTGCTCCCAGGCCTGCGCAGGGCACCCCAACAGCCCCACCGCGTCCCTGAGAGCCTCGTCCGAGCGCTCCCCGAGTTGCCAGGCTGTCAGCGCTTCACTGGGGAGCCCGCTCAGTGCCTGACCACCCTCTGAGGGACCACCTGATACCCCGCCTGACCCTCCCCTGGCGCAGCTTCGTGCCTTTTCCTCGAATCCTGGCACTGTTTTATGTTGCCATGTTCGGCCCAGTTAGCACCGGGCAGCTTTTCCGCTTCCACGTTCCTGGCACAGAGCATGGCAAGGAAAACGGGGGAATCCGACTCAGGGCTGCTTGTTTTCTCTCCATTCTTTGTGTTTAGAGTCGGGAAATTTAAAAAGTGACTTACCAAATAGAGAATTTTTAAGTGTGTTCTACTGGCATGTTCTTGTGTTGCTTTCACGCCTCCCTTTGTGGACACATTGAAGCAACTGAGTTCTCCTGGCACAAAAGCTCATGGAAAATGAATTGCAACAGCGTGTCTGCAAACATTAAACCCACGTTTTTAAAAGAGGTGTGGGCTACACATGACAGAGGTATTTGCATGCTCATCCTCTTTAGTGTCACAAACAATTTCTCAAAACTTCAGTGAACAGGTACAATTTAACACTATTTGAATAGCAATGCCAGCTTTTGGATGCACCAGGGAGCACTTGTGATTGATATGTAGCACTAAAAGCAGCGCACAGGGGAAAAATGAGGCAAGCCTCTTCAAACAGCGAATGCACTTGAACACATCAGGACCCACTCATGCATATTCAGCCCAGGGGAAAAGGGTAAATTCATTACTTACATTACCTGGTGCAGATTGTTTGCTCAGTTCCCCTCCTTTTCAGTGGGAAGCATAGACTGAAGTGGGGGAGTGATGTTGGACCTGGTGGAGTTGCAAAGGAGATGAGGAGGCGGCAGCAGCAGCTCCCGGGTTTCAGAGCCTGCAGGAGGGTGCAGTGTTTGCCCTGTGACGTATAAAGAGCATAAGGGCACAAGGCTTAAGCACTAAGGGCCAGGGTAACTGCTACTGAAACTCTCTAGGAGAAACTGGAAATCCTGCCAAAACTCAAAGCAGACAAAAAAGCAGATCTAGCCAAGTCTGAGCAAGGAGCATGTGTGTGGGTGTCAGGACCTGTCAAAAACAAAATGGGGAAGCGGATGTAAGAAGCAACAATCCAATCTATTCTGATCCATTTTTATTTATATACTGCTGACAGAAGGCCCTCCAAGTGCTTTTTTGTGCTTGGGTAAAATCCAGTTCAAAGCATTTACAAAATTCAAGAGGAAGCAAGAGGTGATGGCAGACTGACAGTCCCTTCCCAAGTGCCCCTCCCCACCACCCTTGGGAAGAGGAGCCAGCAGGTTTCCAAAATCCATCATTTAAGGACAAAAAGAGAGCTAACACAGAGAGAGAAAGGCAAGACTGAATCTTAGGCTGGGTGGACAGAGCAGCAGGGATACAGCAAGGCCTATGTGAGAAGCAATAGAGTAGCAGTGGACTGGACAAAGCACCAGGAAGACCCTGGAAGCAGGTGAGAGTCTGTAAATCATAGTGAACTCCTGTGTAGTGTTGTCATAGATTAGATTTCTTTCCTGTGCAGACATAGCTTAGCTAATCAGGCACAAATAGGTGTGAACAACAGCACAGAGTCTGAAGGCATATCAGGAAAGCAGCTGCTTAAAACAGTGTTTAATTCAACTGCAGAGGCAGCAATCTCTGTCCAGCCACACATCTCAGCCCCCACAACTGGCTGGTGAAAACTAAACACCACCATTCCCAGCCAATAGAATACTGGACAAAAATTTCTCATGCCAGTGGAATAATTGACACAATTTCTTCTCTCTCCAGAACAATGTTTACTGGATACATTTCATAACTTTTCACTGGCTCATTTTTGGTGGTCCTGAGGAAAGGATGCTTTTAGTTCAGCAGAGGCTGCTCTCCGGCACCTGTGACCACCAAGCTCAGCTTGTGCTGCTTTGCATTGGCAAGTTACAGCCAACAAAACAAAAATCACACTCACTATTTTTCTCCTCTAACAAAATGAGCACTACTACCCACTCTTGCCCCAGGTATGGGAAGATTTAGATGCAGGTCCTTCTTCCCATGCAGTCAGTGAGACAAGATTTTTCATAGGGTGCAAAAAGCGGTGCCTTGTGGTGTGACAAGTCATGCATGAAAGCATGGCAGAGGCTTTGCAGTTAACAAATGTGATAACTGCTGGTTCGGAAAATGGTTTCTGGCTTACCCAGAGCCATTGCCCAATGAGAACTGGTACTGCAGAGAGGACCTATTTATGCATGTTTATGCACTGCCACTTTCAGTCACTTTGCTCTGAAATGGCAAGATAGTGCTGGATCCCTCTTCAGTCAGAACCTACTTTTGCCCTTGGCCCACTGAACACATGAAGTCAGGCATTTCCACTGGGCTCCTTGTGGGTGTGTGGAGGCTTTGCATGCTCTGCTTTGCTGTCGGTTGCTGACAGAATCCTCACTGTGAGCCACTGGCTGATTCAGAACAGCTCAAGGCACGTCAGGTTTTCTGTGCTTTTGCACGCCGTGCTCTGGGTAACTGTCTGGAGTGCTTGTTCTGTCTGTTAGCTTTTCCATCACTGCAACATTCAAGCACTTCCACCCTGTCCAGAACTCTCACATAAAGACAATTTTTTCCTTTAGGCTAGATTCATTGCAATTATCTATACACAAACTGATCCCTCATCTGCTGTTGTGTCACAGCCACAAATTCATGTGCAACAGCCAACCCTTTTAGATTCACATTATATTTGAACTCATTTTCACATTTCTGAAACTGCATTTTCCCACTAGAGTGCTTTTTCCAAAGTGAAAAAAAAAAAAGATAAACCAACAAACTGAACCTTCAATACATTACATTAATTTTCTCTTTCTCTTGCTATCTTTTACTGAGGAAAGTCACCTTGGGCAAGTAATTAGCGCCTCACTTTCCTTGCTAGCAAAAGGGAAACAATATTTTTCCATCTCTGATATCTTTAGGATGGAAAATGTTGCTGCTTATTATTTATTATAATGTTTTACACCAAAATTTAATAACATAAAACTCAGAACCTGAAGGGAAAATGTAAAAAGCAAAGGTGAGGAGAATACAGAGTGCTGCTGGTTTTGTGTGTTTTGAAGGTGCTGGAAATTCTTGCAGTCAGTTGAATAGCATCTGTCAAACATTCAGGCAGAGCTGGCTGAACCACTTTTGCACAAGGTCAGGAAAGGGCAGGAACACAGACCAGATCTTACTCCAGACATCGCTCTTTTTTTGCAGTTTTTCAGCTCTGAGGGTTGTTTAACTACTGCAGTTGGATGTAGGGTTGAGCTCACCTGACATTTAGAAGTGTTTGGACCTCAGGTTTTGCTTCAGGTCTGACTCTTGTACTACTGCTTGTAGTGTTGCTTTAGAAGGACAGGCAGGATCCTCCTTGAACATCTGTCCTTTGTTCTGTGTCTGGTGACAATGAGCACATTTGAGTGCATGCTAATGATCAGAATATGCTCACAAGATCTTGAAATTAGACAAAACTAAAAAATGTTTTATCATTTTGGAGTCAAAAGTAAAATGATAAGTACCTTTGCTTTTCCCCTAGAGATACAGATGCTCTAAGTGTAGCATTAATATCTATGTTATCTCTGAGGTGTTCTCACTGCAAGGGGAAAAATAAGGGCCAAGTGCAGCCACCTTTCTTTCTGCTCAAACTTTCTGACTCAGATTTCTGGAGACATATGTCCCACACTCTTCCCCACAAAAATGTGACTTTCGTCTTCCCCTAGAAGTGGGGCTTTGGGGTAAAATGCAGTGGAGTGGAGCAAACTAGAGCCTGAAGTTGATAGAAGTACCATATCTGTCCCCCTTTTCCTTCTCTGCCACTCTTGTCAAAGTCACAGAATCATAGAACATGCTGAGTTGGAAGGGACTCACAAGGTTCATCAAATCCCACTCCTGGCCCTGCACAGGACCCTCCTCAAGAGTGACACCATGTGCTCAAGAGTATTGACCAAATGCTTCTTGAACTCTTGCAGCCTCTCCTTCTCAACCACTTCTGCTTCAACATTTTCTTCCCTATCATCTAAACTTACTCAGCCTTGGAATCACAGCTTTAAATATCACTTGCCAGCATCACATTTCTTATTCCTCATGAGTGCCAGAGCCCTTCTGACACCCTGTGCCTGCACTGCCCATCAAACTGTAAGTTCTCCTGAGCACAATGTGCTGCAGTGTTTCATGAAGGGCTCAGCCTGTGGCTCTCAGGCAGTGCTGGAAAAAAACCCCGCAACAGACAATAAAAATGCAACATCTTTAGTGCACACATGAGTATCAAATGACTCTTGTGTTACTGTCATAGGTTAGAATAGTACCTCTTTGCATGGCTGCACTCACATTGCCTCACCTTGAACTGGTCAATAAAGGAAGGCTGGATAGCAAAAGTCTCTGTCCCGAGTGTCGCTGGGAAGATTCTTTGCTATTCCAAAATGCCATTAATGTTGCATCTACACAGTTTTGTATGCTCAGAGTAATTGACTTTGTTGACTTAAAAAAATCCCCACAAAAACCAAACAAACAAAGAAAGAAAAAAGCATGTTTATGAAATAATGGTGCATTTCAGGGGAAAAAAAGGTAACTAAAAGTAGATGACAAAGAGTAGAAAGTCCCTGGAGAGGAGCACAGATGAGGACAGTGTTTCATGCACATTCTTTTATTCTGTGTCTCCTTTCCGCATTGCCACAGCACCCCCAACTCTGAGAGTCCTGAGCAGGGCTGACCTTGCTGAACACGTGAGATCTGACGAGAGCATAGCACACAGCAGGATGGCTGCAGGCTAATGCTTTTATTTTTGTAACCATGTATTCCTAAGAGCATGGTAACAGGAGTTAGGGATCAAATCCATGCTTCTTGCATAACTGAACAGAGTATTCCTGCTAGGCTACCTGGCAAGAGATCAAACTTCCCATTCCAGGCCTTTAAAAAAATAAATGAAAGGGAGAAATATTAAGAACAGCCGTGGCCATAAGAGAAAAGCAACAAGTATTCTAAGGTCGACCGCTTATCCATGCTCCCAACAGACCCAAATTACTTGTTTAACTTTAAAGTCAACACATACAAGACTTACAGCATCTGCAACATTCTAAGACACCCAGCTATTTGCCATGCAATCCCAGTTACTGTTTCATATGTAAACCAAAACCCGGCTATCCAAACCTTCTCCCCTTTATTCCAGTCATGAACCCCATTGCTGGCCATTCTTTTTTTGCTATAATGAGGTTAGGAGTTGTCATGAGCTGACTAATTCCCCTCTGCCACGTGGAGAGGACACTAACCCACCTAGCAAGGAACCAGCTACAACTCCCTGGTACCATCTTAGTGAGTCATCATGAACATCATTCTTTTGATTCTGACCACATCCATTAAGTTCCTTTGGAACAGTGTGGGTGCTAAACATTAGATGTTGTTTCCAAAAAAATTTAGGACTGTTTTTTTTTTTTTTTGCCATTCGGTAAAGCTCAAGTAAATGTTAACATTCTGATAAAAATTCACTGCACTCCCTACCCAGCTTTGG